>PISX010002693.1:65290-153713 GCA_004024625.1 Mellivora capensis | reverse complement strand
CCATAAGTGACTCTTAATCTCACAAAACAAACTGAGGGTTGCTGGGGGGAGGGGGTCGGGAAAGGTGGGTGGGGTAATGGACATTGGGGAGGGTATGTGCTATGGTTAGTGCTGTGAAGTGTGTAAACCTGGCGATTCACAGACATGTACCCCTGGGGATAAAAATTTGTTTATAAAAAATAAAAATTTAAAAAAAAACAAAGATTAAGTGAAAGGAAATTATTTCTTCATAAAATCTATTAGCACACGACTTAACATATATATTAAATTTGAGAAATATAACATTGAGAAATTAATATGTTCTAAAAATAGCATTGTGACTTATGTCTCCCCCAAAGAAACAATTCTACTTAAGGTCATTGTGAGCAGAGTGATGCAAGGTTTCTGTAGAAATTATCTTCACTGAAAAGAACTGGATAGGGAGAAATTTTTGTATATGCATGTAAGTTGTGCTGGTTACTTTCTGCTTATCCTTCTAGATTTTTTTACCCCCAGATCTTTGCTCTGGGAGAACAAACTACCCAGAATCCTTTGACCTATGGTTTCCATTTGGGCTCAGACAATGGAACATATTGTCAAGAAATCAGAAGGTAGGAGGAAAGAGAAGTCAACCGACATATATCCATGACACCCCTTTCCCAACCAATCAGAGCTTCTAACCAGAAGCCTCCTTCCACAGTTGTAGCTTTTGCTCTTTCTGTCCCCTTTTCAGGGCTGAGGGTAGGATAGTTTCCTACTGTTGCTAGCTCCTAGGTATGAAATCACATTGTGATTAAAATAAATGTTTCTTTAATTATGTCTAGAAATATCTGTAAATAGTGTGTTCATTCTTTATTAATTCAAGGGTATAATTTTTAATGGTAACTTAATTCAGACTCATTTAATATGCATGCATTTACTAAGAAATCTGCTGATATATATGAAATGACTATAGTATGATGAGAGTTGAAATATAAAATAAAGTGTACTCAGATCTGTTACTGAGAAAGTGACTTTGGAGTAAAGACCAAAAAGAAGTGATAATTTTCATAGGAAAATTGAAAAACAAACAAACAAACAAAAATCCAAAACACCGTAAAATGATGAAGTCCTTACCAGAATGATTCAGCATAAAGTAAATTAGGCACATTGTAAGAAAACTCAGTCTCATCATCTTTTTGTCATTTACTACTCAAGTTATTCAAATCTGCACTCCTTGATTTCTTTATTTATAAAATGGGTCTGCCTATGTTACAGGGTTGGCTGTGAATACAATGAGAAAATATAAATATGAAGGTTATTGAAAAATTGTATTGTGTAACTTTGAGTTGTCATCATTAATTCCATGTCTTTACTGAAACATATGTACAATATTTTTAAAAAATTAAGAAAGAAAAAAGAAGGGTAATATTGGCCACACTTATACCTGTCTTCCTGAGTTAATTTTTAATATTTTAAAGTCTGTCACATTGATTGAAAGCAGTCGTGGGTAAGGATCCTGTCAGGAGGCACTGGTTGGCAGGGAGTTAGGAAAACATTTACCTTCATTTCAGGTTCATCTCATTTTTCTTCTCTTTATCACTCCTTGTTCTAAGACACCTTATGCATGTTCCTTCTCTCCCACTGCCCCAGTAATAATGTAACATTATTGGCAGAATAATTAGATAATTAACACCAGTGATTTTTGGTTAGGCCCTTAATAAAATTTTGTTTTCATCCCTCCAGTAATGAAATTTCCTCCAGAAAATATTTGAGAATCATTCAAGCCTAATTCAAAAAAGCAAAACTACTGTGAAGAGAAATGTCACAAAAATTTACGTATTGTGCATTTTTATATAAAAACAAATACAAGCACATAGGGATATCTTTGTGGAATGCATATGCTATGCACCCTTGGAGATGTTTGTGCAAAGTGTATTTTTGTCAATAATAAGAAGGAATTGAAGGTTTCTTTTTTTTCCTGAGCATTAAGTGATCAGACTGTACCTCTTTAATTGTTTTTTTTTCCCCCATACCTGCAGAGAAACAGACGCAATGATCTAATTGATTTCTTTTATTTCTATTCCAAATGCCACACAGGATTCCTGTGGTGTTTCAATGAACTCTATTCCCTATTTTCTCTGTCTCCGTATACCCTCCCTATTCCAAATGCTTACCTACTACCATTTATAACAAATGTGGTGAGATTTGTGTAAAAAGAAAGAGAAGAGAGGCATAACAAGTGAATTAGTTAATTATGTCTAATCTAGGTCCCTCTTACCCATAAGAACCTATAATGTCTATCCTCTTAATTTTTATTTTCTATTTAGATTTGCAGGGTTTTAAGTATTATAGAAAAAGGTTTCATACAGCAACTATGCAGAAATGAAATGGAATTGTATTTGAATATTTAAGTCATAGGTTAGTGATTTTTGGTTTTCGGGTGCACAGAAAGTAGACAGGGAAATTGTTAAAACTGCAGTTGTGATCCAACCACCCGGAACATCTGATTTGGTCAGGTGTTGATGAGCCCCTTTTTTTACTTTGCTAATTTGTGTCAGAGGCAGGAATAGACGTCAGATCTGACTCCTGTCTCCGATGCTACAATGTCACCACTAAAGCCATGTAACTTAGGGGCGCCTGGGTAGCTTAGTAGGTTAAGCGCCTGCATACAAATCTCACCATGTCTGTTATAAATAGTAGTAGGTAAGCATTTGGAACAGAGTGGGTATAGCAAAAGAGCCGCACATGGGCTCCCTGCCCTGCAGGAAGGTTGCTTCTCCCTCTCCCTCTGCCTGCCACTCCCCCTGCTTCTGCTCTCTCTCTTTCTCTGCCAAATCAATAAGTAAAATCTTAAAAAAAATTAAGCTATGCAACTTAAACAGCAAAATGTCATTTACTTACTACTCAATGCATGTATTTATAGTGACCTAGGGTTTTCTCAGTTGGAAAATAAATATTTTATTAGTCAAGGCTGGACAAGGTCTATTACGACATCTAAGGAGTGAATCAGCATCTAGAACTGTGCTTTATGAAATAGTAGCCACTAGCCACAAGTGTCTATTGAGTACTTGAAATGTGGCCAGTGTGACTGAGAAAGTAAATTTTGATTTTTTTATTTTTTAATTTATTTTTATATAATTTTTATTTGTATTATTTTATTTTATTTATTTCATTCCATTTATATCTTTATTTTATATTATTTTATATAACTTTTTATTTATTCATTTAACTTTAGATATTCACATGTGGCTGCTGGCTACATAATTTTGTTCTGCACAGATATAGAACACTGTCATTGTCATGGAAAATTCTCCTGGGCAGTGCTGACTATAAATGCATCCCTCTGTCTTACTCTATGTACATCTTCAACATTTTGAAAGGAGCTGCTGCTCTTTACTCAAAAGGCAGCTGCTGATATCAGTGCCAGAGACCTCCTGGGGTCTACTTAATCTGACCTGGTGCCAGATGCATTTGTTTTCTGGCATTCTGGTTAAAACTAGCACAGAGGCCACACCTCCATTCCTTCATTACCCCTCATTAGTTGAATGTCTGCGGACAAATTCCTTGAGAGTTTGTTTGATCCTTAATTCTCCATTTGAGGAAGATACGGATCACATTGAGTGTGCTCACAGTAGCCAAGGCCTGGATTTTTATTTTTTTATTGCCAAATTCATGCCTTCCTCTTTATTTTACCTGAATGAGAAATCTTACAATATCAGTTTTACTTTAGGCACCCCCCCACCCACCCCTTGAGAAGAGATTCCTGAATATTCACATTCAACTTCCCTCCCAGAGACTCCTAGGAAAGTGCTGCAGCTTAATTCTCCTTCAGCTGATCACCAACTGCCCACTCACAGCATGCTTTTCTTTAGTGAATAATGGAAAGTAAACAGGAAAGGTTTCTCCAATTCCAGCTGGATCAATGGGTCACCATTCTGAATTCTTTGTTCAACCCTCCCAGGCAGCAAGGACCCAGGTAGTACGAAAGGCTTCTCAGAATCTGTCTTGAAACTCAGATTGGCAGTGGCAATGTTGATGAGAAGCACCTGTCCCATTCTTCTGAGCCATTGGCTCTGCTCCTTTTCTCCCTTCCTTCTTGATCACTGATGTCAGTACAAAAACCTAAATTTAGGCATACAGAACTCTTGTGAAAATTGACTTGCTTAACCCAAAGCTTTTCAACCTCAGCTGCATTTTAAAATCATTTCAGACACAATTAAAACACTGTGATAGTGTATACCCTTGAAAGATTGTTCTGAAAGCTCCCACAAATAAGAGGCAACACAATCTGAGGCAGAAGTAAGAACAGAATTAAGGACGGAGCCTTTATTTAAGGGTAGCAGCCACCTGTAGAAGCTGGCACAATCAGAGATACAGACAATCACTCGTTTTCTCTATTGTTCTCCTGAGTGGTTGTCACTTGCACAGCAAGTGTGTGTTACTCTAGTCATGCTAACTCACACTTAGCTTCCACACTTAGGCTCTGGCACCATATGGCATATTTGTTTGCTTGAGATAAGCCTAGGATTGAGGTGAAGCTCGTAAAGGCAAACAAAAAGACCGTGGGGGAGGAGGGGAACTGTACTGTGGCATCTTCAAAAAAACGCTTTCATTTTCAAAAACTTGCATTTGTTGGACATCACTGTCAAGGATCCCTTCTACCAGGACATCACATAAGAACTGAACCAATGACTGACTGGTGAGGGAATAGACATGTTAGATTGCCATTAAGAAAGGTTTTGTTTGTTTGTTTGCTTGTTTCTTAATTCCAAACTTCTGGTTATTCTGTTGCAACAGACTATTTTTTTAATGATTTATTTATTTATTTGAGGGGGGAGGGGCAGAGGGAGAGAGAGAGAATCTCAAGCAGACTCCCTGCTGTGCACAGAGCCTGGCTTGGGCCTGGATCCCACAACCCTGAGATCATGACCTGAACAGAAACCAAGAGTTGGACTCTTAACCCACTGTGCCACTCAGGAGCCCCTGTTGCAAAAGACTATTAAAACCACAACAGAGTTAGAGTTAGGAGCAGTCTAATATCAAAACCAGAAATTGGCTATACTACACACACACACACACACAGTCTTTTTTCAACGTAATTCTAAGCCGTTTTAACAATTGCTAAAAAATGAAATAAAGTAAGTGCATACTGTGGCAATTCATATGATCAGATATTTTGTTATTTTATAACAGTAAAATGAATATGTTCCTAAATATCCCAAACATGACATCATGGATTTTTTCCACTACAATTATCCCTCAGAAAAGAGGGGCTGCCTTATTTCCAAGTCTTTTTAAATCTTGTATTAAAAGTTGCTATTTTGGGGGCGCCTGGGTGGCTCAGTGGGTTAAAGCCTCTGCCTTCCACTCAGGTCATGATCTCAGGGTCTTGGGATCAAGCCCCGCATTGGGCTCTCTGCTCAGCAGGGAGCCTGCTTCCTCCTCTCTCTCTGCCTGCTTCTCTGTGATCTCTGTCAAATAAATAAATAAAATCTTAAAAAAAAAAGTTGCTATTTTTTTTTTTCAACAGGATCCTAAGATGCATTAGCTTGAAATACCCTGAATCAATTCTAGTTTTAGATGTTCTTTAAAGGATAACTTATGGAATCACGGAAAGAGGAGGCAAAGGCATTTTGTATAGATTTTGTTTTTGTGCCTGAGGATTTGACCTCGCAATTGTAGATGTCATTGTAAACATGAGTCTCAAAGATCTGCTTGAAAAGCAGTACAATCAGTTGTTGCATAGTGCAGATCATTATTATACTCCTGCAGGATGAATGAACAACAAAAAAATTGTTCTGCTGTCATAAAAATTCATAGTTGTTACCTGGAACAAATTTCTCATTGATAGTATCCTACACTTTGAAAAAGTGCTGCTAAGTAAGATTATTTCATTAAATGCTAGGATGGAAAAGCTATATCTCTAAGTGAATATATGTTTTTGTATTAGTTTAAATACACAAATATACTCAAATCAAGGAATTAAATATTATAACTATATATTTCATTGTTCCATGAGCATCTCTAAATGATTGTGTCCCCAAAACATTTTCTCTTGCTTTGCATCATTGGGAAAGGGAGAAATTTCTTTAAAATTAATGTCACCTTGTGTTTGGGCATATACGTTTAAATATTTATTTGCAAATACTGTAATCAATTAATACTAAAATCAAAAAGAGGTTGTTAAATCTCTGTGTGTGACTCTTACGTATTTTTTTTTTAACTAACGGGATTTTAGTCTTTAAAAAGAAAAATAATTATTTATTTTAGAGCACGGAGCGAGAGGACAATGGGGGCAGACAGATGAACAGGGAGAGACAGAAGCTCAAGCAGACTCCCTGTAGAGGCTGTGATCATGACCTGAGCCAAAACCAAGAATAGGAAACTCAAAGGACTGAGTCACCCAGGTTCCCCAATGTGACTTCATTCTTTAGAAAGAAACAGAGATCACTTGGTTCAAAAAACAACAAACTCCTCCAAACACCATAAAGGAGCAAAGAAAAGTAAACATTAGCACTTTTTTTTTTTTTTTTTTTTTACTTTTTAGGAGATGTGCCTTTACTACCCCAAAAGCACTAGTAAACGTAAAGTCAAAATACAAGGCTTACAGAATATTAGCATGATAAAACTTAGATATTTTTTTACTAGGAACCAGTGAAATCAAAGGTAGTCTTCAAGCTTCATTTTTACTTATATAACTTTCATTCCTATTCATACACCTGAAATACAGGTTAGTTTATGGGGGTAATATTTATAAAATTTTAAAGTAATTAATTAGTTCATAAAATCAAATTTTTATTCTTGAATATCCTTTTTTTAAAAATACTTTAAAGTATCACATTAAATATAAATAAATATATAAAGATAACATAAATTCAATATAAATAAATATAGATATTTCTCATGTTTTTAAACTGCAAAGATATATTTTATAGTCTCACAAAATATGTTTAAAATTTTCTAAATGGGATAAAAAAAAGTCCTTAATCAGAAGCATTACATAACCAACAATACTAATAGGGATTAAAATTACATTAATACTACTATAGTGAGTGTTTAGCAGATCAACATTCAAAATTCATTTTCACCTTCTTTAAAATATTCTTCATGTATTCATGTACCAAAAAAAAAAAAAAAAAAGAAATCTCTGTGACTAAAAGTCCACATTAAACCTGAGTGATTACACAATATTCTAATCAAAACATAAATATGGAGTCACCACTTTGGCTTTATGTCTGGCGAATATTTGAGTCACAAGGTTTAAATCACCATACTAACTTTAAAATCTCACATAACTGTGGGACATTTAACCCCATCCTCCCATATGCTTCTATGACAATGTGGCCATTGGTGATACCTGCTGTAGTCCTCTTTTAAATGGCAAAATAAAACAATACATAAAAGCTCTTTCTAAGTAATACAGTTCTACAGAAATGCTAGCCTGACCCTCTGTGATGCTTAACTTTATATGCCAATCAATTAGTTAGGCCACAGTACCCCAATATTTGGTCATATGTCAGTCTGGATGCTGCTGTGAAGGTATATTTAGATGAGATTAATTTAAGTCAGTACACTTTGAGTGAAGCAGATTATCCTGCTGTGCCCTTGTTCAATCAGTTGAAGCATTAAGGGAAAACATTTGAGATCCTTGGAAGAGGGATTTTTGTCTCAGACTGCCTTCAGACTTGAGCTGCAATACTGATTTTTCCCTGCGTCTCTAGTCAGCTGGCCTGCCTTGCCTATTTCAGACTTGCTAGTGTCCACAATCACTTGAGCCAGTTTCTTAAAATTTCTCTCTCTCCTTCCCTCCCTCTCTCTCTCTCTCTTTCTTCTGGTAAGTATTTTCAACTATCTATGCATCTATTTATCTATTGAGATAGAGAACACTTGTCCCCTACCAATGTACTCTAAAATATATTTAATCATGGGTTTATCTTCTTTCCCTTACTAGACTGTATGTCCTCTAAGGGCAGGGATTTTATCTGTTTGTTCACCAACTCTAACACCTTTTATGAAGGAAACATTAAAAATTATTTGTTGAGTCAATAAATTTTTAATCAATCTTTCATTACATATTAAAATTTTAAATAAATAAACAATTCATTTTAAATCTAGAGTGTATCAAAGAGGGAAAACTACAGCAAGGTAAAAATAATACAGTGAATTCCTATTTTAGGGCAAATGGGCAGATTTATTGAACTAATATAACTATACTTTAACCATTAAAATGGAACTGCTTTCAAATTATCTTGCTGTTACCTATACAGATTCATAAGAAATCTAGGTATTGAGACCATGTTGAACAGCCAGTATATAAATATTTATATTCTATATGATGTAAATTTATCTATAGCAACAGCTCCGTATTTTTATTATAGTTCATGAACTCACTTTTCCTCCCAATGTTTATAATAATGGATGAAGTCTTAGAAATTCAATGTATATTTTCAGTTGTTTGCTTGAATGAATTTTATGAATTTATTACTTCTCTAAAAAAGCTTTAATCAAAGTCTATCATCCAATTAGGAGTCCAGTTAATTAAGGAAGTCTAATTCAACTTGAAGTAAACACACCTTTTTCATTTCTGTTCTTTGTTTTGAAACATGGAGTTACTTAAACTTATTATGGGTCTCGTTTCTACAATTCTTACTTTCAAGCCCATTCATAAGAATAAAATCACAAAACTTTCCAAAATCATACAGCATCTTCTAAATATATGAAGCTAAGGTTAATAAAAAAATATATGTATATTACCTGGAGTGAGGAAAAAATAGTTAATCTACACACAAGGCAATTATAAGAATGAAGGAATAAGATATCTAGAGAGAAGATAATGGTTAAGAGAAAGCATAAAATGATTTTTGAAACAGAACTGAAGCTGTTTATTTTATTAAAAAGTTGACATAGGTTATCTTTAGTGTTTATGACTTGCAAACTAAAGTATTTAATATTTAACATGTTTAAATACAAGCAGCAGCAGTTTGGTAATCAAAACGAATAATTTGAATCATCTCAGAAAAATAAATTCATTATAATTAGGATATTTCAGAATATGATTAAAACATTTAAAAGAAAATGTATTCACCTTTCTTGTCATCAAAGTACAGAGTCTGTTGAGCTGGATTTGACCACTGGAGGGAGGTGTTATCATTTTGATCAACCCTGCAGGTCAAAATTGCAGTTCCACCTTCAACAACCGTTACATTCTGTGTTAGTGGAAACTGCCCTTGGCTGCCTAAAAAGGGATTAAAGAAAATGTAGATTAAATGAAAGTTATAAAATGATTAACTTCCCAAGAGCTGCATTGGACTTAACTTTTCATTTAAAAAACAAAACAAAACAAAAACATTCAACCAACCAAACAACAACAAAACTATATATTACAAAAAGACAGAAAGAATAATTGAAAATTCTTAATCAGAGAAAACAGTTTTGCATACCATTAAGACTCCTTCATACTCCCTTATGTGTTCCAGAAAAACTTCTTTGCCTTCTAGGCACACATGAAGATTTATATTCAAATAGTAACATGATTATCATTAATTTCCTTTGGCCTTGCATTAATTATATAGGATGGATCTCATCATCTTTGAAAATAAGGCACTGGAATAATTTTGGCTGAATTGAACTCTCTAAAGCAGCAGAAGAAACCACATAAAATACTTGCCTGGTAGCTTTCATTATCCTGAATAGTCTATGAAATATAGATACTAGAACTTTAGATTCAATTTCTGATAAAAGAAATTTTTAAAAAGAATCTTATTTTACCAGAACTTCTTGTAGATGTAGCTGTTTTTAGAAACACAAAATATGTTGGAGAAAACAATGTAAGTGTTTTTCAAAAAGTGTTCATCTTGTAGAATATCTACCAAAATCTTAAAGAGATTAAACTAGGAGATAGAGATAATATTCTCCTTTGTTCCTTTCTCTACTTTCCTGATCTTCCCCAATGAATATGTATTTCTTTAATAATCAGGAAAAAAACCACGTATTTTAAATGACCCTTTTCAAATTGGATATCATTAGAAATAATCAAGTATTCCATCTTCCTAAGTATCATAGTATTTTATTAAGATAATTCATATAATAACTTTACTTAATAAGAACACTTCTAGTGGTTAAAACAAAATTCATGCACATGGAAACATAATACATAAATTTCACTTCAGCAAGATGATCTGGAGATAAGCTCTGCCAAGTCTGGTAACAATTATCAACATGGGTAAAAAATGACTTTCCAGAGCCAGGTTAAAATACTATTATGTGAGCAAGGTAGTTCATTAAGTCAAGGATAATTTACATATGCAAGAACATTATGATGACTTAATCACACCCATGAAATATATTTCCCTTTTCTTCTTTAGTTTTGTAATGATCCTGTCATTACCACAAGCACCACTTGAGGTTATGCGGGAGCTATTGGCATAAAGGATCTTATTACCAAGAAGCCTGTTGATTGGCACTGTAAGAGACAGAAAAGCCTGAAGGGGAAAATTTCTTTCCAGATCTAAATGACACAAGCACAGAGGTTCATGACCATGTTATATAATTAAGCCTATCAACTATAAAATCTGATATCAGTAGCTTTGTCTTCTCAACGCCAACCTCTTAGAGTCACTATGGCAACTCCCCAGGATATCTCCCTGTAGTCTTTAGGGTGGAGTTTTTAAATTGAGGTTAGGAGATGTCTGGAGTAAATTCTTTGATAGTTGACTTAAAAGTCAACAGGAGCCAGAGTGGGATGTGTTTTGCCTTCAGCTCAGAGGTGACCTCTAGCAGGGAAACGTGGAAAATTATCAATCTTGTGAAGAGAGGTGAGGCAAAAAACCACGTAAGAGAAAACATGAGCTAAAACAGAAAGAAGAAATAATTACCAGGGATATCAGATTAACAGTTCATAAATATGAAGCTCAGAATGATTTCAAGATATTTTGCTCAGATTCCCGAGTTTTGATGTAACAATAAACTTGACAATGGAAGGGAGGAGGTATTCTTTAAGTAATAAAAAGCACACAACTGCTAATAAGAATACACAGTGCATCCCGGGTGACAATTTGACTATAAACTGGTACACAAATAATATTGTCTGCTTCTTTAAAGAAGTGGAAAAAGAGCAGTGATGCTTGCAACAATTTCATCCACTACATTTGCAAAATAATTTTGAAAACATCCCCATAAGAAAATACTATCCTTCTCATTTCACAGATGGGTAAACTGACACTAGGAGGTTAAGTGATTTTTCCATGGTGAAACAAAGTCAATGAACCATTTGGGGTTTGTTCTGAAAGTTCAGTATTTTATTCTTATTTTTCCACAAAGGCTGCTGGATCATAGTAACCTGATTACTATTTGCTAAAGTGTGAATTAGACAACAATAAAAAAATATAAATGAGTAAATATTTTACTGTGAAAGTGAAATTTTCAGTTGAATACCTAGCTGAACTACGTCCTCATAAATTTCAGTTGTAGCATTAAAATCAAATCAGAGAGGATGTCAATATCAACTGCCCTCAAATAGCCTATCCTATTCAGAACTTCCTTTTCACAATTATTTTAATCTTTCCTTACCTGCCTAGAGAAGAAAGAAAGGGGTATTTGTTAGGGTCTTCTGCATGCAGGTTACTCTATATACACTTGCACACCTATCCCTTGTCCTTGTCCTTTTAGGTACAACAGATTAGGACAACTTCCCTCCGTCTTGTCCCCACGTGGATTCTGACTTTAAAATATTATGACTTCAGTTCCCTGGGACTTGCAGCCTAAAATCCCTGCAGTCAAATAATTTAGTTTTTCCCCATAGAGAGCAAACTCATGTGGAGAATCTACTAATCTTAAATACCCTTAGGATATGTGGTTTCCAAAATCAATTCAGAAGCCAGTTTGTAGACAGTCAAACTTCTTATCAAGCTTTGAATTGCCTTTTACTTCTAGTTATAACCTGGAGAGAGCATTAGATTAATTGCTACTTTTCTCTTTTAACTCTTTGTGGCTCAAGGTTGTCATTTAATTCAATTTTAGAGAGTCTTTCTGAAGAAGTTACTAATTTTCCCAATTAGCAGAATCAGTATGTTACCAAAATTGAGGATTCATTTTTAGGGCATTCATTAAACAAATATTTTGGGGGACCTACTACATGCTTTGCCTTATATGAATCAACATCATCTGAAAGATGCACAGAGGAACTTTATAAGGAGACTACAGAGTTGGGAGATTTTGCAAGAGGATATAAAGCAGGGGAGAAGGAATTCTGTTTGTGGTATATAACTCTTTCTTTATTCCCCCCATCTATAAGGACTTCTGAAATGCATTGGTCATATCATACTTTAAAAAGATCCTTCCTCCAGCTAAGCTCAGCCCCATCCTAGATTTCAGAGGAATTAATCCTTATCAAACAAGTGTATGATCAAATGTAATGAAATAAAACTTATTGTTGAATCAGTTTCATTGCTTAACATTCTGTATTGTGAACTGAAGCTACCTGTGGTGCTCATTGTCCAGAAGGAAAGCATCTTCTTAGAGCAGTGGCTGGCATTATAGGGGAACTTGTGACAGTAGAATGACCACAGTGACTCAAGTCTGCTACATTTGCTCATTGTCAAAATAGAGGGGCACAAGGAGAGACTATTCCTTACCAAGGAAAAAAATATGGAAAATTAAAATCATAAAATCCTTATTGGTATATTATCTTAAGACTTTTTTTTGAAGTTCTGATTGAAAATCATGAGGAGTATACCTCAGATACAACCTAGGTGTAATCTGGAACAGACATATCCAATATCGTTGTCAGAACCCAAAATGGGACATAAAAAGACCAACTGTGTCAAATTTATGCTCCAGAAGGGGACAAGCATACACGACAAAAACTTTTCTTGAATATTGAGTAAATAACCCCTACCTAAGCTCTTTTACGTAGACAGGGCTCTGAGATTGAAAATATTTTACCTTCCATTCCTGGTCCAATTTCTTTTGGATCAACATTCATTTTAAATATTTATTTATTTATTTTGAGAGAGAAAAAGAGTGAGAGAGAGACAGAATGGCAGGAGGGGCAGAGGGAGAGAGTGAGGGAGAGAACCTCCCACAGACTTCCTGCACGGAGCCTGATGAGGAACTTGATCTCACAACCCTAAGATCATGACCTGAGCGGAAACCAAGAGTCGGCCGGTCAACTGACTGAGCCATCTAGGCACCCCAGTTTTCATAGTACTCTTCCTCTGTTATCCCATCTTCCACAATCACTTAGCCAATGGTAAATATATGAAAAATACAGCTAAACTTATCTGAGCGTTCACAATATTCTAGGCTAACCCTAACCTTGTTACCATTTCTACCTTGAAAATGCTGGAACTGATGCAAAGAGAGCTTAAAAAATGTGCCCACAGTCACACAGCTGGAAAGTGCAGCAGCCAGGTTCTGAACCTTCCCACCCTGTCTTCAGACCTCACGTGCTTAACCAAAAAAACTGCTTGGGAAAGAAAGTGAACTTAATTCTGACTGAGTAACTGTTATAAAATAAGCATAGAGTTTGGAGTTAAACATTTCAAAGATGCATTTCAACCTTTTACATCTATTTTTAATAAGTGAAGGAACATTTGAAATTCAAGTAAAAGCTGTGATGTGCTAGAGCTGGCTCATACCAGCTCACGAGAGTCAACCGAATGTAACTTTTCTCACTTCATGCTTAATGACATGAGCTTCAAATGGACCTCAGTGAAAGTCTCTTCACTATAGAGATTGGCAAACAGCTCAAGTCAGTGTTTGTTTTTTTATTATTTTTTTTCTCCCACAGAGGCAGTTGTTAATCATTTATATAGCACACCACTGGAAAATCACCTTTGATGTGTCTTATTGGGGCTCTTACCTACATATTTAGCATGAATAGATTTTTTTTTTTTCCTGAAAACCAATGAGCTCTTTCCAATGCAATAAAACTCCATTTTTGAAGTTCTTCTCTTCATATTTTGAGCCTCTTCAGTCCCTTTTCCTCTTTATCCTCAAATCATTTTCCAAGAGTCCTTTTCCCCTCCCACTCATCATTCTTCCAATAAAAGCCCTCCAAATGATCTCCCCCCACCCCCTACTCTGCTAAACTGATAGTTTTCTTAGACTGCCAAGTTTATTTCTAACTAGCATCAGGGACTGAAACCCATTTAGGCTAGTTTCAGTAGTTATATGGAAACAATTTGCTAATTTATTGCTGTGAAAGACACTTTAATGAAGAGCAATTATTCAATAGTCTGCAAAGATGGCTTTCCTGACCCTGTCTTTAAATAGCAGACAGAGAAGCTGCCATTATTCCTTTAATGTTTCTATTTCTCATATGCTTAGGGAAAAATGGTTCAAACCTTTTCTTGTCTGGATCAGGAATTACCAAATTCAAAATCAAGTGAACTGAGTCTTGACTCCTGTTGACCTCAGTTAGTTAAGAGCTGTCCTTGCTTCCCACATTTCAAGTATGCTTTCACTGACTAACCACCAAGAACCCAACACACTGTCACGCAGCACATAAAGAAGCAAATTCTAAGATCATGGCTCTCTCGACCTTGCTGATAAGCTGTGATGTGCCATCACTGTAGAGGGGCAATGAACAAAGCAGTGAAGAGGTATCTTTGAAGCCAGCAGTATTGTTGAAAGAAAGCAGACAGGCAAAAATGCATGTTTGCACACTGATCCCAAAACATGGCTCTGCTTCCAAAAACGGCATCATTCAAGCCTTGCTATCTCCTGAATGAATGATGAGTGAAGGCAATGGTTTTCTCCATCTCTCTTCCTGCACTAAAGATTGAATGTGGACCGCAACAGTGGATCAGTGCACGCTGTGCATGAGTGCTTACTTACTAAGGACAATAATCACCTGAGATATATCTAGACATACAGGCAGAGGGTGAGTCTTTGCACATCTGAGAGGGAGTGAGTTATAGTCAGTGTTTTTTTTTGTTTTTTTTTTTGAGCCTCTGGGGTAAATGATCAACTTTTGTGGGCTATTTAACAGGAACTGAGGACCTTCATTATTTTTCTTCCTGAAAATGAGCACAACTTTCTCAGAGGAAGAACTGAATTTAACAACAGTGAAGGGGAACAAATAAAAGCAAGGTGTGAAAGAATTTAAGATGTGATTGTTCCATGAGAAAGAATAAACTTCTCATGAGATAAACAATACCACATATTTTGATTCTTTCTTTGGGAATATATTTATGGTTAGTGAAAACTGTCAACTAAGTCTACAGAATTGTTTAATTCAATAGAGTTATTGGCATCTGAATCAAGTGGCATAAGTAATGCTTTGGTTTGTTTTTAAATTTTTTTTTTGTCCTCTCAAAAACCCCATTTTAAATGCAAAATACTGGCCTCATTAAGGTTCTCATATTTTGGTTATGAAAAGCACAGGTGCCAAATGGATCAGTAGATACACAGGTCCTTAAATATAAGAAATGACAGAAATAGGCATTCATTTCTAAATGAAATACAAAGGAAGCTTACTATTCTCCAGGTCTTCCCCTAGCTTTGTGTCTCCCTCCCATCCTCCTCCCTCTCATCTGTTCCATCAACAGGTTTGGGATTTATACAAAGAACCTGAATCTTAGAAAGTTCAAGATCATTCTTGTTGCTTAGAGTCTAAAAATATACCTAAATGCACACATAGCATGCTATTACTTCCACTAAATTACTAAAGGCATTCTAAACAAATAACCTTCTAATGTGAAAGTTGTGGCTCAGTAGTTGTGTGTACTGAAACACACATTGCATACTAAAGCCTATTGGATTGAAAAGCACAAATGCTATTAATGCAAGCTTAAAATTCTTAAGAGAAGTGCAATAAATGCTCTATCATGTGAGAAAGGAAATTGGAGGAAAAATTAAGACTGATAACTAAGTCCAAATGTTTCCACTTTTGGAATGTCCCTCTGTTCTTTCAAATATAGAATTCTCTAGCCATTTCCCCATGATTTCATTTCAGCTTTTAGGTTTGTCTGAACAACTTTAAGTACTCCGTTTTCCTAGGTGACCACATAAATTTGTTTTTCTTTGACTCTATCCTTTTAGGATTCAGCTTGTCTTATAGAGTAAAACACCTGGTATCCACCTTCTGCGCCGCCCCTCTGCCCAGCCACTGCGGAGCATGGCCATCAGTTTGGTGCTGCTTGCCAGTTTCCATAGAGACAGGAAGCACTTTGGAGACCTGTGTTCCATTGCAACCGCCAGACCAAGCCAGGGAAGAAACAAAGCTGGCGGGCAGTGGGTCTTGGAAGGCCAGGAAGGTTGGAAGGGCTTTCTCCTCCTGATATCAGAGCACAGCAGTGCCAAACTGGCAGCTTCAGCAGTTACAATCCCGTAGACCAGATCCTGGTGTTCGCTATGGCCATTGTGAGGGACCCATTCTGCTCCCAACTCCTGGAGCAGAAGCTCTGTGTACTCAAAGTTTGGCCCAGGGCCTTTGCTGGCTTCTGATCCATGACAAAAGGCTCTTTCAGATTTACAGTGGCTCCCACAGCTCCTGACCCAGAGAATCATAATTCTCCTGCAGAAATTTCACCTCTCTTTCCCTTTTCCAGAATGTGTAATAGGTTTTCCTGGACACTCATAGCAGACCAGGAAACCAATGGGATCATCATTGGGTTGTTTCCAATTAACCTACACAGTGACTGTGAGTAGGTGACCCAGTTAACTATGCAACATCATACCAAAAGTAGTTACCATTTGCTGTGTCTAAATAAGATTTATAATTAGAGTCAATTCTTGATTTCAGGATCAGGGCTGGCCCTGAAGAAATTTGTAATGTAGGTGAAATGTAACATCAGCCCCTTCCCCTACGTTTCAAAAATGTTTTTGTGAGATTGTATACCTCAGCCTTCTTTATTATAGATATTCCCAGCAGTTTTTCTTTCTACCTAAAGTAGACTTCTCGAATTTCATCCATTAATTTTATATTACTCAGCCATATCATATTTTCTTTATTTTATAAAATTCCAAGTTTCAGAGAGTATTTATAAAATCCTAGGAAATGCTGTTCCAAGACAACTTTATGTTCTTGTCTAGTGGCTGTATTGCTTCAGTATGTTTTAAAATATTATCTGATTTTTAAAAGAATGCTCAATATTTTAAAAATATATATCTGTACAAAACCAGTTGTTTTCATTCTTTGTTTGTTTTACTATCTACTATTCTGTGAAAATGCATAATAAACAAAAAGCTATTAAAGTGTCATGGACTCAGACTAAATGTAAATATATCAAGCTTTGCAGCTGAAATAGATTTTTGAAATAAAAACATTAAAATATATGTTTTCATTAATTTATCTATATTTAATTTATTCCCTTAAATGTTTTGAATCTTCTCAAAAATTCTAATAGTAATTTATTGAATGAGCATGTGTAGTTTTTCAAGAAAAAAATTAACTTGATGAATTGTTCACATTCATATTCATAAAGTTGTTTCTTTTCCTATTCATATAGATCTTTAAGTATTGCGATGTGGAAAAATAAAAAGCAAAGGAAATAATTTTAAAAGGAAAAGGAAACTACATGTCTCACAAAGCATTATGAAAGAATAAGAGAATTTTAAAATTACTTTTATAACTTCAAAAAAGGCTAACATGTAATTATCATGCATGTCTAAATTCATTTTATCTTTCTAGAATACTGCTTTCAGGGTGAATGAGCAAGACCTAGATAGAACTGACTAGCTTTACTTGGTAACTGATGAACATTTGAGAGGCAGCCTTCCAGAGAAAAGAAATTTATGACCACAATCACAGTCTGGTTCACAGTGAAGCTCAATCACGTAACTAAATTCTAAATTGAGATGTCAACCTGGAGGAAATATTCTGGAAAGGAACACACAGATGGTAGGACTCTTCTGAAGACAGGGTGAGGAATATAGTGCTGACTGTACAATAATCAATCTTCTGAAAGCAAAGAAAAAAAAAAACCCACAATGGGTGGGACATAACTGTTTAAAATTGAAGATCCTGGGGAAAACTTCAACCTGAGACAAAAAAGGGGGAAAAGTGCTCACTTCAGCAACACATATACTAAAACTGGAATGATGCAGAGAAGCTTAGCATGACCCTGCACAAGGATGACATGAAAAAAGGGGGAAATGATACCTATATTTCCCATGTCACCCTGTAGGTCTTAGAATGTCCATATACTTAAAGAAAGTAACAAAGTTGAATCATAATACATTTTAGAATATTTAATAATCTCAAGGAAAATTTAAAAGCCGAATAACATTGCTAGGAGCAAATTAAATGAAACAAATGTAAGAAAATAGAGCAAGCATTATTAAATCCCAACTTTAAATATACAATTGCTTAAAAAATATAAAATACAGCAAGCAAAATAAGGTAAACATAGTAAGGAAAGGTATAAGCTGAGAAGACAATTAGGACTGCAGTCTGGTTTTTATGCTGGCATTCCCTGACTCCAAATGAAAAAAATATATACAATCAAATTAATTGTTGCCTAATATATTGTTGTGAATTAGTGATTTCGCTTAGTTGTAGGAGACATATTTCGATAACATCTTTCTTTTGGATTGTGCAACATATTTGCATACTCAGCAAACATAAAATCGTATTGACTATTAACTAAGTTGCCTATAGATTAATGTTCTGTTCATAGCTTATTCTCTGCAGAAAATTTAAATAATCTCATTGGAACACTGAATAGAGAGTTCATGAAAAAGAGCAACAGAGATTCTATTTGAATTATAACTCTTTGGATTAAGGGACGTAATAAGAAATTTTGAGATATCATAGATACAAGATATATCAAAGAAAAAATATGGGGCACCTGGGTTGCTCAGTGGGTTAAGCCTCTGCCTTCGGCTCAGGTCATGATCCCAGGGTCCTGGGATTGAGCCCCGTATCAGGCTCTCTGCTCAGCAGGGGGCTTGCTTCCCCCTCCCCCTCTGCCTTCTTCTCTGCCTACTTGTGATCTCTCTCTCTCTCTGTCAAATAAATAAATAAATTAAATCCTTAAAAAAAGAAAAAATATGATATCAAACATGTTGTCCAATAATGTACAATCAGTTCACATTAGGCATATGAACTATACACATAAACATATATAATGTTAAGAGTTTCTGAAAATTATCTTCACCTTCATAGTGGATTTTGCCTATAAAATATACTTCATGACATTAATTTATTCAACAAATACATTCTTTGTGTCAAGAATGTGCTTAAAATGGTAGGAGCTAGAGATAAAACTATGAACAGGCTAGAAATGTTGTAAAGTTTTGTCTTTAGAACTTACAGCCTAGAGATAAGCAGTAAAACAAGAAAACAGAAATTTATACAGGAAAGCCTGGCTAAGAAGGTGGTGAAATTTCAGCTGAACCCTAAATGGGGAGAAAGTCCGGACATATAAAAATTGTCAGAGGACAAAACGTTGGAGAGGGGTGGTCAATATTCGGAAAGTAAGTTACCTGATACAACAGATCCTAAGCAAGAGGCAGGAAAGAGGTTGACAAGTGAAGAACTGAGAACAAGACAGAACAAAACAAAACAAAAACCACTGAATCTGCTGCATGAAAAACAACAGACTAATGGTCCAACACAAGGTAAGAAAGAATGTCAAGGTCAGGTCATGCAGGGCTTTTTATGTCTTAGTAAGGAGCTTACATTTATTCGAACGGGCAGTGGTAAGACACTGAGGGAAATGATTCAATATACACCCCTAGAAGACACTGTTTTTTCTGGTAATTAATCATTATTCTTAAATCAAGGATTTTTAATCTTAGAAATGAATCACTGTAAAAATAGTGTTTATAATCAAGAACCTTATTGAGAAAATATCAAAGAATTCATTAAGTCACTGGATAATCTGTAAAGGTAACTAATCTTGGTTTGTTTGTTTGTTTTTTTTAATTTTACACTGTAAATAATCTGGTAAATGACTTTCACTGACTTGAGTTTTTACCAAAACAGAATTGTTACCCATAGTCCCATATCTCCCCGACTCTGAGACGATTTATTCCTTACGTCCACTCTGAAATGTCATTGCTTTGGGAAGTGCCTTGTGATTAACAATGGAGAATTTCTGTTTTATTGCTTGTTTTAAAAGCTGTAGTAGTATCTGGGAGACAGGAAAGTATTGCTGGTAAACTATCTGTGGATGTACACATTATTTTTAAAACAGTGTACTTTCTCAAAGATATATTTCCCTGAATGGATAACAACACCATGCTTTCAAATAAATAATGAGTTCCCAAAGGACTGCAACGTGAGGCAATAAAATATTTGAATTTTTCTCCTGTATACGAGTGTCTTTTATAAACTTTATAAAACAATTTTTCCTTTGATTAATATAATAGAAAATAATAATAATAACAGCATTTTTATGCCCAAGGAAACTATTAGTATGTGAACCTGAGACAAGTAGAAAATTCTTGATAGCAGAGGCAGAAACACAGGTTACTTTTCATTCTCTAAGAGGCATATGATATTGCTGTGGACATTGTTGGCATATATTTTTGAACACATGAAACGTGTTCAAAATGATACCACCTGAATAATGAAGTGTTGATCAATATGTGGTAACATATAAATCAACTTGGATTATTCCCTAAGGAACAAGCTCTCTTTGGAAAAAAAAAAGTAATAACACAGTGGTTAATAGGATGTGTTTTTCACTGTTTGATCATTTCTGAATGCACAAAGATTTCATTAATGTTGATTTCACCCATCTTGTCCATGTTTACATGCTTTGATGTTCAAGTCCTTTGTAGTGCCACATTAGATCTAGGGGAACACTGCCCTATGAGAGCAAGTGGAAACTGCTGTGGGAAAATATTAAAATGAAACTTGATAATTTGTATAGATTTGTACAGATAATTCGGCTCAAAGAATTCTACTTCTGATAAGGCAGAAAAAGAATTAATGCCATCTTCTCATATCTCTTTTTGGGGTTACTACATTTTTAATCTGTTAATAGAAAATTGCAATGACTTGAAATGTTTCAAATGGAAATTATTAAAATTAAACTTCAATAAAACAAGTTGAGATGGAATTGAAAATAGTTCAACTGATTCCTTATATTTTAAGAATGCATGTTCTGGAAAGATCGTTGCAAAATGATAGCTGAAAAAAAATTATTGATAGCAACACCATTGATCCCTCACTACAAATTGGAAGGAAAGGGTTAACAGCTGGTTCTTGGTCTTTCCTTTAGTTTTAGGGAAAGCCTAAAAAGTTGGCTCTTGGTTGAAACATCCTTGCAGTTCAAGGAGTTCACAGGTTTATATTGGATCCAAAGTAAATGAGAACTGGGGAGGTGGCTGTGTACTAGACTATGCACCTACATTTCATAGTTGGGAATATTTATTGAATAATAAATGAGGATTGACTAAATGACCTTGTACCAGAGAATGGGAACTGGTGACATAATCTTGTGAAGGCTGCATGCCTACTAAGGCATCAAAACTGAATAGACTCCAGGGGTGCCTGAGTGGCTCAGTGAGTTAAGCGTCCAGCTTCTATTTATGTCATGACCCTGGTGGGGTCCTGGGATCAAGCCCAGCATTGGGCTCCCTGATCAGTGGGGAGCCTGCTTCTCCCTCTCCCTCTGCTGCTCCTCCTGCTTGTGTTCTCTCTCATGGCCTCTCAAACAAATAAATAAAATCTAAAAAAAAGAAAAGAAAAGAAAAGAATAAAAGGAAAGAAGAAAGAAAGAAAGAAAGAAAGAAAGAAAGAAAGAAAGAAAGAAAGAAAGAAAGAAAGAAAGCTGAATAGATTCCAGAGCTGAAAGCTCTGACGTGTGGTACCTAAATCAACTCAGTCTAGTTTTGGATAAGAAGTAACTGTGTACACTCAGAAGCATTTCAGGAAGTCACAAAGTTTTGCTAGTTCTTGACATCCTTGTTGTATCACTTGTCTTGTGACCTTTGGATGCATTTCTTGTTGGATATAGCCTGTTGTGTCTCATGGATCATATCCATGAAACCGAGAATTGCGCTACTGCTCTAGTAAAGTGGGCACTACAACCAGAATACCAGATTAATAAAAAGTATCATTTCTGCATAGTCTATCTGCTGAGGTAAATGTTCGTCCAATAAGAATAGAGTAGTCACATTATTCATGCTCAAAACTGTTCCTATTTGTCCTGATTCCTTTCCAGATCAGATTGAAACTAAACAGACTGCCATAGTTCATGAATTCTACATATAAATTTGTGCAACAACTGATTCTCATTTCAAATTCCTAGTTTTATATGTTTGGACAGATCTGAAACCAAAGATACATGCTGTGTTAGATAGATAGATAGATAAATATAGATATAAATATAAATATAGGATATGTATTTTTCTCTATATTTAATAAATAAATAAAATATATATTACATGATGCATATTATAAATAACAGCTGATACCTCGCATTGCTTAAATTTAGATATCCATTGACTGCTGTGTTTTGCAAAAATTTTAACACATCCTTGGAAGGTACAAATTTTTCAAATTTAGGGCACTGAATAGGATAAGCCACAGACTCAGAGAGCATTTGTAAAAACAAAACAAAACAAAAGAAAATTGCAAGTGTATCGGCTATTGGCAGCAACATGGCAATAAGTTTACGCTTCTGAATACAAATATTTCTGAAATAGAAAATGTGTGTGGTCAAAAATCTATAATTATATTTAGTAACGATTCATTAAGTTTATGTTCAGGACTATAATCCCAAATCTCACCATTTATATAATTGACCAGCTAAATTAAAGGTACCTACAAAGATGACTATGAAAAAAAATGCAGTACGTAATTTTTTGACAAACTTTTTCTCACCAAGAACAACCAGCTCTTCACATTAAAGGTCAAATCTCCGTAAGCAAAGTTCTAAATGCATGGAATCCATCATTACTTAAAATTGAATAATGAATGATAAAATTCAATAAAATCTGCTATTTGTTACAATTTGAATTTCATTAGTACTAAACTCATAATTTATAATGCCATGATAGTTAAAAATATATGATGTTTATTTAATGAGGGAATTTTGACATGTAATATGCTCCCTTATTTTTTCTTGATTAAGCTTGTGCAGCCCCAGGGCACAGGAAATATCGACTCATATGGCAGGGTTGATAAGCATCAACTCTCCCTGCTGACTTGGGCCAGCAAGCTGCTCATGAATCCAGCAGATGTTTCTGCTATCTGGGCCAATGGAAACCTTATGGACCTTTTTTCCTTCATCTCCTCCCAGGAGCAAATGTTAACACAGCAGAAATTTGGATGGATGCCAAATAGAAAGCAGAAGTGTTGGTGAAAAAATAGGGTACACTCGTATCCATAAATAGTGGTCATCAGTGGTTTAAATTGGGTATTAAGCCATTTTAATGGCTTATTTTTGTGCATTAGCTACTTCATTTAACCAAATCCCTATAAACACTTCTGTTTATAACATAATACAACAGCATTTGTCCAAACACATAGATCTAATCCTTGAATATGCTAATTGTTTTAAGATACAAACCAGAAAAAAAAAAAGAATCTGAATATAAAAAGTAGGACAGTTGTTTATTTCTAATAATATTTTTCTTATATGAATGGAAAGCTACCTGTCAACTTGCAAATTACTAAACTTAATTTACATTTTGTTGATGTCATCTTAAAAAAGTAGCAATAGCAGGCTCAGTTTTGATAAAAATTACCAAGAAAAGAAACAATTAAAGGATTAATCTTAGCACCCTTTGTTGCATATCATTCTTGTTTAGCTGAATTTTAAATATATACTTTCAAGAACCCACTCTGATTAAATTCACGTAGTTGTCTCTTCTCCGTGTCTCCATCAGGTCACCCACACTGACCCAGTGAAGTGCCCATCAGTCTTGTAAGATTTAGATTTTTATCACCTATATTCAAATTCTGTATTTTAGAATTCTCTCTTGCCCTTATGTAAGTTTTCTCCCTTAACCAACACATTGATTTAAAGGGAAAGTTTTTAAGAGGTGGCACATGTTATTGAGACTCCTAAACTATGTATTTCCCCCATTTATTATAATATAACAGGATATATTTCCTGCTGACACAGAGGTAAAAAGTTAGGAAAGAAATCTGAATAGAGAAATAATTTACTGTTCATTAATTTTTTCTTATTCTGATATTATTTATTCTATATATAAATATATATTTATTCTATATATAAATATCTATTTATTTCTTATTCTAATATTGTTTATTGAACAACTACATTTATTGAATGCAAGTGAAAAGAAATAAAGTGTAGAAGCATACTACATACTATAATACTTGATAGGAGTTGTTTCAATAAGGTCAACATTGACAATGTCCTATGATATACTCTATCCACTCACAAAGCTATGTTGAGTAGGTGCTTGACAGAAGACTTGTTTTTATTTGTTTCCATGATTACTTTAGAAAGGGCATGTCTTTCTGAGTGAAGTAGCAAGGTGTAAGTAGCTAAGAAGTATTGGCAATATTTTAAAATGTTTCCTGTGCATAGCACTTATAGGTGTCATAAGAAAAGACACTCGCTCATATAACTATCCAATGCCAAATGTTTAATAGTTTTCCCCCTTGTACTCTAATTGTCAGAAATGTAATTTTAAAATTCCTTCAAGGATTTTGTGGGTATTACTTAGCTTTGTTAATGAGAGTAGAAATTCTGGTCCAGAAAGCTGGCAAACATAGCCATGAGACAGAGACACTATAGAGATTTAATTGCCTACAAAAGTATTCTTTGCAAGCTGTGCAAACACTCCTTGCTTAAATAAGGAATCAAGATGATGGAGATTTTACATCTTAGTGAAACAACCACAGACACAGTTTCTGGGTTTTGTAATGAAAAAAGCCTCACCAAATAGACTATCTTTTCATTGTTTATATTATTTTTGAGAAAGAAGACTTTAAAAATCTTTCAGAAGGCTCATAATTAGTGAAATAACATAAAATAAAAGAATCAATTATAGGTTCATACTTACATCATATAAGACAATCAAAATATTGTGTGTTATGAAAGAGATAATGGAATATAGAACCTAAGGGTGGAGAGAGGCACTTAAATCCATATTCCAAAATTAACAAAATCATTCTAATTTTAGTTATTGCCCTAATAATCCTAGCATATATCAAGTAATCAAAAATATATGTTTAAAATAGTCAATTATTTCAGTATTAAAATAATTTGAGGTTTAAAAATAACAGCAAGATAGAAAAAGAATGACAGCAAGAATTAAAGACCAACTGATGAAAGACAAATGAAAAGAAGACAATTGAGAATGACTTTGGTTTTCCAGATAGATGATAGAATAGATGGTGGTGTCACTAATTAAGATCTAGGCACAAAAGGAAAAGTAGTGTATCTGTTAATTATTTTCATTTTAGCAAACCACCCCAAAACAGTGCCATACATCAACTACCATTTTTGTAATACACAGTTCTGTGAAGTGCCAGTTTGTATTGGGCTTCACTGGGCAGTTCTTATAATCTTGGCTGTGCTCCCTCAGACATCTATGGTCAATTACCAGTCATCTACTTTTGGGGGCTCTGTTTCTGGGGATAGGCTGGCTGTCATCTGTGATGACAGGTGGTGACTGGGCTTGATATCATGGCTCCTAGCTCCCAAGAGAACAGCCCAATGAACAAGCAGTTTCCAAGTCTCTTTTTGTTTCAGGTTTGTTTCAAGCCCATTGGCCAGAAGTAGTCACAGTATTAAGCCCAGAGTCAATGTAGAAAGTGACCACCCAAGCGAACAGATGTAGGGTAATGTGAACAAAACAGCAGCTATTGGACAGACTAAAGTAGTTGATTACCGAAGAGAGAATGGTACATCTAAAGGCAGGGGGAGAAATTAAGAATGAAAGACGTTCATACTCCAAATATTGCAGGAAAACCAAGTTTATAGAAGATCAGAGTCATGTCCATGGGGAGTGACTTTTAGTTGCTGGGGGTTGGGGCGGAGTAGGGAGAGGGTGGCTGGGTGATGGACATTGAAGAGGGTATGTGCTACGGTGTGCCCTGTGAATTGTGTAAGACTGATGATTCACAGACCTGCATCCCTGAAGCAAATAATACATTAAATGTTAATAAAATCTAAAAAAGAAAGAAAGAAAGAAAGAAAGAAAGAAAGAAAGAAAGAAAGAAAGATCAATAAGAATTTTCCTACTATTCCCTGGCTGAGGTGTTGAAGGGGATAGAATCCATACCTATGCATACTTTGCCAAATGCATATGAGATGGGATGAAACAATAGTGAGTTCATCCACTTTGATTTTAAAGTTTGCTTCCTAAAGATTGTTCATCATTTCTTGTGGTCCTAACTCCTATTCCTGTTCTAAATTGGGACACTTGAAAAGGTATTCTACAAATTGGTTTGGCTATAAGTTTGTCAATTTAAGGTAAGTTTCTTACTGAGCACTGATTTTATACATCTTTATTGAATGATGTAAATTGTGGGGAAACTCTTTATAATGAAATTTTATTTTAAATCAGAAATATTGGAATAGGAGGGTAAGACAGTAAAAAATAGCTAAGAAATATGGGAAAAGGTGAGAGGAGAAGAACCAACCATGAAAACATGAGTTTAAAATACAGCAAATAAGCTCCATGCAACTAGATACATTAGAATGTCATGAGAAGAATGTCATAAGGAATTTATTTATGAAAATGATAATGCTGAAATACAAAATGAAAAATTTGCATAAGTAGATGAAAGTTAGAGAAAGAAATATATGCATATTTATGTACACTTTGGAAATATAATAAGCAATGAATTTGAGATGGTTTAAAAGGAAACATGAATAAATAATGTATAACCTGATTTATACTAGAGGAACAAATAAACAGGAATGAATTAAATTGTGATTCAAAGACCATATCAAATCAAGTCATATTATTAGCAGAACTTTCAGGCATACAAAAGATATATCCCATTTTTCAAATACTTAACATATAACAAAAGTTGTATGGGATTTATATTTCTCTTTCAACATGGGAATCTTTGAGTAAATAGATATAATCAACATAACTGGGAAGTAAAAACAATTACCCTTGGGTGTTTATTTATGAAAGATATAAGAAATAAAAAAATTGTTAAAAATGCTTTACCACTTATGTTGAAATAATTACATTTTCCTGATCCGCAAAATGTAGCCCCTCTAAGTAAAGAGCAGAAATAAGTTCAAGATGTATACTATTGTCATCAACAGCATGAATAACAGTAAATCATAAATTTTAAAGTAAATAGATAGGGAATGGCAAGGTGGAAATTTCAAACTAGATCTCAGATTAAGTACTTTTCTATTCAACTATCCATCCAGAAACAATTTTTTCAGGGGCCACTGTATGCCAAACATTATAACAGGCATGGAGTTTTAAGATGATATTCAAAATGAAAATGATGATTTGAGTTCAGTAATGCACATGAATTTGAGAGATCCATGTAGTAGTATTTAATAAAACATTATTCTCTCTCTTTCATATTCTTCTTAAGATGAATGTCCTTTTTTTTCAAATCTTAAGTGCCACCAGGTCTCTTTCATTATAAACAAGTTAAAGATGCATTTTTCTATCGATATATTTAATGTTCTCAATACAGAAGACTACACTAAACCTAGAATGAATGATGCTTTCCCATTTTATACTTGTTATTAATTTTAGTTAATTAAATAAAAGCTTATCAATTAAAACTTCATTTTCCTGGAATAACAGTGGTAAAGGCAAAATTACGATTTTACTATGAAAATTGCTTACATATTTTCATTACACACAAGAAATGAATTCATAGATTTTTTAAAAAATTGCTGAAATATAAGCAACTGGCTTGTATATTGATATGTGCATTAAGGTAATTTTCTAGATCAGCGAATTCATGTTAGAAATGGTTGCCTGTACTGAAAATCCTTTAATAAAAACCTTCTACTTTTTAAAGTACTGAATTATTTTAAAGGTAATTTAGTACCTAATAACATGTAGGTGTGAATGAATTTATTTGAATAGCAACCAAACCGAGCATGGTTTTCTCATAAGTGAGAGCGTAATTCGTTTGGCATGTCAGTGAGTAAGTTTATTGTATTCGATTGTATGTAACTGAAATAATGGGAGATCAACCTCTAGTAATCTTGTAATACACAAATTCACCTAGTGTAGCATCAAATCTATTTTATAGGGTATAATTTGAAAGAATTAAAAATACCTAAGAGCTAAAGAACAGAAGTCTGCATAGACAGAAAACTCAGTTTATACAATTCTGAAGGAAAATGATTATCTTAAGGCATTCTGAATGGATTTTTTCAGGCTTACATAACTACAGCATAGTCATCAAAACTTGATAAATGCTATGCAAATCTCTTCAGCTCTGTATGTAAGACCTGGGCCAGGTACCAGCACATTATTAATTCCTGCAGTAATAGAAGCAATGCTATCAGTAGTAATGCCATTATGCTATTATAGAGCGAAAGCTTTTAAAGTAGGATAACTTCAGTTGTTCTGCAGAAATGCCAATGCTCTCCTTCTTAAGATTTGAAATAATTGTAAAGTTTACAAAATAATTCTCGTAAATGAGCATTTAAAGGTTTAGGTCTTAACTTGTTATTTGATACTTCAGTTCTTTAGTCCTCTACATAGATACCTTTTTAAGTACATGCCTATTAAACATTCTATTTATCTCTACATTTGACTTTGCTTGCACCTATTTTTGATGGAGGTTCATTAAAATTACATGAGGAAATTGCTATAGGGAAGAACTTACTTTCATCATTATGGGTGTATGTGTGTGTATGGGTGTATGTATGTGTGTGTGTGTGTGTGTGTGTGTGTGTACATATATATGCAGAGAGAGAGTCATGTGTTATGTGTGTCTATATATGTGTATTTTCTAGATCCAACTGACTAGTAATAATTTAGCTACACACACACACAGAAAAGCTGAATGAAAACTTCTTCAATCATTTTTGAATATTATGAGGATTTATCACCCTGAGCCTGGTGGACCTGCTGGCTATTAACTATAAACTATTCAACTTAGCTGCTTTCCCAGTATTTTCATGGTCTTCTGGATGCTAAGAACAGTTACCAATGTTATCCAGAATAACTCTAGCACACGATGTTATGTCTGACTTGAATAAGATGATCTATTAGGATGGAAGACTTCATAATCCTTTGGGAAAATAAAGACTAAAAATGAAGCCTTAAAGAAAACTTTAATTTTTCTAATTCCAGAGCTTTTCTCAGCATAAAAAAGTAGTAATCTGTCTGGGTTCATAAGACTGATAAAAATGTTCATGAGGATAATATTTTTGCAACTGAAAGTAATAAAGAATGGGCATTAAATAAAATATACCATGAAATTGTTTTTAAAAATGAAAACTTTTCAATATCTTTATATTAAAATGTATCTTTGTTTAGGCTGTTTTACATATGGTGGCTGTACTACTACATATAAATATTTCATTAAATCTTCCTCTCTAAACTGCTGAAAATAATTGCTTTTCTTTTATTGATTGCTTCTTTCTCATGACAAGAAATTCCACTATGAATAATGCCATATAAAATGTCTTTAATCTATTCATATTAAATTTAAAACATCAATATGCATATGAACTCAAATGAATAATATTTTTTGCTTTGTCCACCTAAACTAAGATGTTGTGCATTTGTTTGTTGATAGACATGTCTATCATGTCTGTTCTTAGATTCTTTGGTAAATTTTTAGCTAGAGCTAAAATTCGTATTCTTCAGAGAAATGGAAGGATGTAGAGGAAATGTGGTGGGAGGTTGAAAAACGCAGGCAAAGAATTCCATGAAAGTGCTAAAGCTATGTATCAAGGGTTATCAAAGACAAGTTCCTCAAATTTAAGATAATTTTCAAAGCTAGAAATATGGCTCAAAAATAAAATTCATATTTTTCTTCCTAGGAACAACATCTTCTCTTTAAAAAGAAAATATCTCATCTATTGGACTTAATGTAATTATTATTTAAAATAAATTATACCATATCATCAACTTTTAGTCTTTTTCATTCATTAAACACATTTATACATATTACTTTAATACTTACCATTTAAAAATGCATTGATCTTACCACTAGGTATCAAGAATGATCAATATTGAAATGCACCCTAACCTTCATGAAACTTTTTTTTTTTCTTTTTTGGAGATTTTTATTTATTTGAGAAAGAGAGACCTAGCAGTGGAGAGGGGCCGAGGGGGAGAGAGAGAGACACAGAGAGAGAGAGAGAGAGAAGCGGACTCCCTGCTGAGCAGGAAGCCCAGTGCAGGTCCTGGGATCATGACCTGAGTCCAAGGCAGAAGCTTAACCCACTGAGTCAACCAGACAATCTCTTTATGAAACTTTAAGCACAGAAAAATCAAGGACATTAAACCAGTAAGCAGCAATCTCCAGTCTTTCTCTGAATGATGTTTTACATGATTGATCAAATCTCAGATAAAAATGTTCCTGCAAGCTTTAACATTGCATAGAAAAGTAATAAGTCAACAAAGTAAATACTCAGTAAGTGATTAATACATATGCATACTTGACCAGTGAAAGACTGTTTAAGTGACCATTTCTCTTATCTGAAAATAGAGATTTGAAGATACGGGTACTTTTGTGGCAGGGTTAAGTGTACTAAAGGTTCACTTAGCGTCAAGTTATTGTACAGGGACAGCTAAGCTATTCATGAAAATGCTTTCTTTACCTTTCTGTCTGCCTTTACAGCTGGACTGCATTGCCTATCTTACTTTTTAATTAAGTGTGACCATATCGTTACACAACAAAAGATTGTGAGCAGAGCAGATTGTTTATTTTGTAGGCTTGACCCACTAAGACATCCCAAACACTTTGCCATGTTCCCCTCCCATTCTGGCTGACTATGTGACTGGCAGATGAGCAATGAAATCCAAGAGGTTTTGGTGTTTGTTCGTTTTTCTCCTTAAAGAAGATGACAAAGCCCTTGCTAGTCTGTTTCTGAAGGAGGAGGACCAGGCCTCAGATCAACAACACTCATATCTTGTTAATAAGTGAACAAGGAGAAAAAATATCTTGAATATATTATAACCATCACACAGTATGTGGTCTTTTGTCATAGCAGCTAATACTTCCCAATATATTTATTAAGGGAACCACCCAATAAAAAAGAGCATATTTTTTAGCTGGCAACGAAAATGGAGATGAGAATTTGGAGTGAAAAAAAATGAAGAAAACTAGAGATGAAAACAGACCAAAAAGAGAACTGAATTGCTAAACACTAAAGATTGTACTCAGCATTGGTAAGTGATAACCCAAAATGTGGCTCCTAAATGAGACCAAGAAAGATGTGAAATATAAACAGGTGGTTGTTGATCCTCAATAGCATTTTGTATTTTGAGGTCTGTATAAATATCTCTCCCCCTAAACTGAACTTCTTACTTAGTCCCTGGCTGCCAGTACCCTTGCTGCTAAGGGGGGGAAAAAAAGTTACCATTCCCTAACAATATTTAATTATTAAATGGCAGTTTGGAATTCTGTAGTAAACTATATATTTGTTATTAAAGACTGCACCAAAGGAAGTACAATTGAGTTAGAAATATAGAAATGTGGGGCGCCTGGGTGGCTCAGTGGGTTAAAGCCTCTGCCTTCGGCTCAGGTCATGATCCCAGAGTCCTGGGATCGAGCCCCACATCAGGCTCTCTGCTCAGCAAGGAGCCTGCTTCCTCCTCTCTCTCTCTGCCTGCCTCTCCGCCTACTGTGATCTCTCTCTCTCTGTCAAATAAATAAATAAAATCTTTAAAAAAAAAAGAAATATAGAAATGTTTTTGTTTCTGAGAAGCAGTCTCTATCTTCATTCAAGGTTTTTACTGAAGAACTGAGGTATTCTATGAATTTTGCTTGACAAACATATGCACATAGAAGACCGAGACAATGTACACATATAATGCACATACATATATTTAAATATAGACGTAAGCAGGTGAAGACAAATTTCAATATTAAAATGCAACAACTTCGAAGCTAAAAATCACTGAAAAGAGCTTAATAAAATAAAATCAGTTAACACTCTGAAGGTTCTCTCTCTTTTTTTTATTCATACAAATGCATGTGAGTGTCTTGTCTTGCACAGTTTTAAAAGGGTCCAACTTGTTTAATGTTTTATAAATTCTTTGGTTAGGAACGATCCTGCTAACCTCATCTTTGTTCTCTCCCCATGATATTTTCATTGCCTCCAAAAGTGTCAGAGGTGCACAGATTCTTTTATCAATACATTTTACACACATACCAAAAAAAAAAAAAAGGAAAAATACAATACTATACCAACTTGCAAAGGTTCAGTGCATTTACTACCCCTTTTGCTGAAAAACTTCACCTTTCTTGATTTATGACATTCTAGTTCAACTTGGAAAAAAATGAAACCAGTTCTTTCTGATCATTGACAAAACACTCTTAGGAAAGATCAAAATCTCTTCTTCAGCTCATTATAGATCAGCTATCTAGACAGATAAAACATGAAGAAAGACAGATATTGCATTTTGGAAAAAAAATGCTTTTCAGAAATAATTCTATCAGCACACCATAAATTTCTAGCCTCTTCTCCATTTCTTTTTGAATATTTACCTGCAAAGCAGAAGCCCTTTTTTAATTCCTTTCTTCATTCTCACCTAGCTCTCTTCTTCATTTTTCCTAAGTATGTCATTCTAATATATTTATGATGTTTAAAAGCGTGTAACGCATAAATATAAACTCAAAACCTGAGGTGAGACTAAAATTATTAAGGACAGGATGTATAATATCAACCAGATATATATTTTCCTCAAATAATGTATGGGGCTTGTTAAGCAAGTTAAGTTTCCCCCCAACCAGATAATACAAAAATACTGAATTCTAGAATATTCCTTGAGAATCTTTTCAGTTCATTTAAACTTAAGGTAGTAAATACATATTCTGTTAATGCATACATAGGAGCATTAATTTTTATTCCACTTCTCTGAAGAGAGATATTGACTAATTTGTGGATTGACCAATAAGTTTAAGAAGTTCAGGAAATGCTGTTATTCTAACATGATAATTACTTAATGTTACTGAATCAATGAACTGTAGCCTACACTTCACTGAACAAACTGCTTCTGGTCTAATTTACATTGATAAAGTGCTCACTTCCAGGCCTCACACACCTTTGCTAGAAGAATTATTGTTTTCTGATTCATAAAAATAAGAGGGTTATCTTATGCCCTATGAAAAAGGGGTTAGAGAGCCATAGAGGAGCACATTATATTTGACATCTATCATGGGACACACTGTGGATGACATTTAGCCCAGACCACAAAGTCTAAGCAGTACATCACTGCATTGTTAAACATAAATGCTAAAAACATCGTACTACTGCCCTTGCTGTGAAGCAAATTATCGAAGTGTGTGGAAAAACATGTCTGGATTTAGAAGAGGGGAAAATCATTTGCAGGCCTTGAATGAGGGCATCAACAAGAAGAAAATGACCACATTTAGTGGAAAATGAAGAGTTAGAAGGATACTCCAGATACTACAGTTCAATGTCTTTATGTTTCCCATTATCTGTCATCCCCTTGCCACTTTTTAACTGGGTAGAACTTCCACATATTTCTAGAATGGCAATCTGTTTTTATAGTTCACCCTACTACCATATAAAATAATTATATTTGGATATGTTGTTAGTGGTGTTTCATTTTTAGTGGTTCGTACAACAGTGTAAAGATATTTAAAATTCTAGCATCCTTCCCAAATAAGCACATAGCACTGAGTTTTCTCCTAGAAGTGACATTAAAGATTGTGCAATTTTACTTTGTCATGTTCCAATTGAGAACACCGAGGCCTCTAGACGTGAGGTAATTGCCACCATGGCACAATTTGTTACTGGTAGGGTTGGCCAAGAAACCGAGTTTCCTGCTTCCTAGTCAACTATCCTGTTTCTACAACATCCCATTGAAAGATACTGCAGAATAGCTGTTTTTTTTTTTAATGAACTGCATATAAATTTGCAATGAGCAAGTATATTTCATTTGAACTCATATTTTTAATTGAGCCATCAATATTTTATGTTCTGGCAGCAAAATACCAAACAAAGTTAATTATTTTTTTCTTCTTTCTTTTTCATTGAAGTCAGAGCATTGCTATGTAGATGTCATAAAATACTGCATTTTTTACTTACAGGAAACAATAGTAAAAAGCCAAGCACCGTTATTTATTAAAATGAAATAAAGTGGCAGTTATTAACATGTGAAATATCAAATTAGTATATAAAATACATAGAAGGACAAATTAAGCGTGGAAAAGACAGCATTTCTCTAATGAAGTAGTTTTATATAACTTTTATAGGATAACTAATTTTATGATATAGGATTATCTGAATAAGAAAATATATATATAAATGTACATATATTTATATACATATATACACAGGAAGATTACACATATATTTGAATATATATATATTTCAGCTCACATGTTTAATTGATCCACCAACGTTTTATACTTTAGCAGCAAAATACCAAACAAAATTGTTACATTTTTCTCTTTTCACTATTTTCTCTTTTCTTCTCATTGAACTCTGAGTGTATATATGTATATCCACATATGTGTAAATAAATATATTTATAAATATATATTTTTATTTTAATTATATATACATACCTCTCTTTCTCCCTCCTCTCTCTCTATGCTATATACATATGCCACAAAAGATATATATGTATGCAACAAAGGATAAATATATGTATATATTTATCAGTGGCATGTGGACATGTGGACATTCAGAAATAATTTCCAACCTAGGAATAAAATTATAATTTATAATATACATATTAGATTTTAATAGTGATTATTATTGTAAATGTTTATGAACTCAGCTGACAACTTTTGCTACATAGTATTTGCTCCCAGTTCGAAAAAAAAAGAAAAGAAAAAAAAATGCAAGCTACAAATACAATTATTCTCTTATGACCCCGAATGAAACCAGGTAATATAGTACATTGGTGAGATACTTAAAAAACTCTCATCCCATGTTCCAGTTCTCAATAATGATGTTTTAATGGTTTAAATGACAAATTGAAGGAATTTATTTACCTCAGTGGTAAGGTATATTTTAAATAATTATCCATATTACCTGAAAAACACTTGTTAATGAGCTAGCTTATGGCCAAGGATTAAAAATGAGATTTAGTTGATAAATTATCATATAAGCTATAATAAAGAAGAATTGAAAACAAGGAGATACATGATCGTCTGGGCAGTAATAAGTTATAATAAAAGCAACAAAATCAACAAATGCTAGAATTTACTTCTTGTGTTAAAGGAACTGTTAAAGGAACCAGATGTGAAAGACTAGATAATGTACATTAGTTTAGTATGCTAAAAATACCGTCTGTTTCGATTACTTATCAAACAGCGTAGATCTTCTATCAACATCCCAAATGCTTTATTTTTGGTGAAATTTCTGGAGGTAATAGGGATGAAGAGAGAAAGGCACATGGGACTCTCTTCCTCTAACCAGTTTCAAAATTTGGCCAGAGGCTGTCTGTGCCTGTGAAATTTTGAGAAATTCAAACTGTTTCTGTAAAGCGACATGCAGTTTTCAGGGACATGGAAGTGTTACAAGGTCACGGTTGGAGGGGACAACACTCTCCTGGATGGAACTGACAACTGCACAGAAGAGGAGACATGAAGAAATAGAATAAGAGATCACAATGAATAAAGCAATAGAATAAGAGAGCCACAAGAAATTTAGAGACAAAATTGCATGGATTAAATTTGCACTACTATTGTGGCTACTCTGCAACTTTTATTGCTTCGTATCAACAGAAATAGGCATAGCTGCATATAGTATACAACCAAGCCTATTAAACAGAGCTAGATTACTAGCATGAAGACACGATTTTACATTTTGAAGCCTGTTTTGCTTATATCTTTCACTAAATACCTTCAGTATTCCAGTTTATTTGTACATAGGGAGCAGTGCCCCATTGGCTCTTGTTCGGTATTAACAGTCAGACATTAAGGAGTTAAGTGTATACCAAGGTAAGTCAGAAAATATATTTAAATCACTAGATTAAGCCTTAAGATGGTTACTAACAGAACTAAATACGATAATTAGAAATTTTTCAATTTATGATATATACTTTTTTAAAAAAATATTTTATTTATTTATTTGTCAGAGAGAGTGAGCACAGGCAGACAGAGTGGCAGGCAGAGGGAGAAGCAGACTCCCTGCTGAGCAAGGAGCCCGATGTGGGACTTGATCCCAGGATGCTGGGATCATGACCTGAGCCGAAGGCAGCTGCTTAACCAACTGAGCCACCCAGGCGTCCCATTTATGATCCATACTTTTTACTAGCAGTAAAATATTTGACACTTATTCATTGGCGTAGAGTTGGATGTATTTCAAGCAAGTTAAAACATATGACACATTTGTAGATATTCATTATAAATATTAAATCCATTTGTTGTTCCATATTCTGTAGGAGTTGCTAATCTATGCAAAGATGATGGAAAAAAATTGAACACTTATGTATTAAATGTAATACCTAAAGAAGGAATGTGGAGTAGATATTAACACATGATTAAGGGCACATATGAATAGACTGAATGAAATACAAAGTCATATGAAATCTTGCTAGCACATCCTAACTTACTTTCCCCCAGAACTCAGTAAAATAATTACAGAGACACACACACACACAAGAAAATTCATGACAAAGTAGACAATGAGACTCATCAATATATCACAAGCATTTCAGGAAAATACCTATAAACTACAAGGCCAAGAGAATTGAACTGAGATGATGAATTGTTGGTTTCCTCTCTTAGCCAATTACAAGAGCAAAATTCCTAGAATGACAGAATTGAAATTTCTGTAAGAACCTGTTCTTTGATCCAAAAATGAAAGGTTTGTGTTACTCCCAAAGCTTAATACCCATCCTTCTATTACATGGCGGCTTCCATTTTAAAAAGCAAAACACTAGCAGAACTCCAGCTACCTTATTTTTGGATTAGTACCTCATCTTCTATATCCATCTGAACACACTAGAACTTGGGTGACTTTACTTTCCAGTTGCCTAGAATAATTCTGGTACGTGCTGGTACCCAGGCATGGTTATCACTCAGATTTCTTTTTTTGAACAATAACTTGTATGTTTACCATACTGACAACTTATATGCTCTAGGTATATTATACAACTGGTTATATGGGGAATTGGCAGTTGTTTGCAGAATCAGGAAAGAAACGCCAACATTTTAAAGTAAATTTGACACAACTGATTCAGGAATTGCCCATGTGAATATTTAGTACTATCATTGTTATGTACTTCCTTTGTTCAAAGTATCAGGTCAAATGTGAAAAGAACCGAGGAAAATTACCTCTTAACCTACTAGGTCTAGAGTAGTTACATGCTGCCTAGATAATCATGAGTTTATTCAGAAACTATACACATCTTTTATGCTCTTATTTGGAATATAAGGATTATTCATCCAATATTTATGCTGAAAGAAAATGGAATCAAAAGCAATCTTAGTACTCTGTGGGAAGCACAAATATTGGATACAATTTTCTCATTTATCAATGAGTGAACAAAACAAAAACATAGGTGGGGCCTTGCCATGCATAGTAATTCTTCTTATAGTTGACACATTCTTAGTATTATACTCAATCAGACTCAAAGAAGACAGCCTCGGTGAGACAAGAGAAGCATGATCAGTGGAAAGAATAGGATAATATGAAAAATTAAAAAAATACAATGAAAGGCAAATGTATAAAATAAGAAAGAAATGCAAGATGGAAGAAAGAAATTTTAAAAAGCAACTGAAGAACTAAAATCTGACATGGAGATAATTGAGAGTACCTTGATACTAAAAGCAAAATAAAGAAATTAGAGGAAAGCTCCAATGATGCAGAGATAATATCACAACTGAATTAAAACAGTGGGGGAAAAAAGATGATAGATCTGCTGGAAGGGGTTGGGACTCAACCTCAGGAACATTTGAGGGAGAATGAAACATAATTGGGACTGTGCTGATTAAAAATAAATCTTGAAATAAGATGTGCACTTTATATGAAGATTGAATGTCTTTACTATCTCATAGACAACATTAATGAACTCTCAATTAGGCAGATACTAGAAATGTTTAATATTTCAACAATATATTTTAAAATCCTGGCAGCATCCAAGTAGGTAACTCTCAAAAAATAGGAGGATTATGACTTATTTTCAGGAGTAATTGCCAGAGGACAGCCGAATAATAGTTATAAGTCAGAAGATGTTTTAGATCCACTAAAGCTGTTCCTGTGTGAAAGCTTAGAAAACATATTATTTCCTACATGTTGGGACATATAATAAGCAATGAAGAAGGGAATGAATATGAAGAATTTAAAGTCGAAGTCTCTGTGTTATTAAAAAAATAAACCCTACATTCTCTGTCATTCTTACCAAAGCCCACCTCTCTAACAGTATTAGAAAAACAGAGCCAGAAATAACAACACCACACAAAATAGATTGAACCAGAATTTGGTTTGGATACCCTTTACTAACACTACCATCTGCAGTACCTCACTTAACTTCTCTGACCTTGGTTTATCCATTTATAAATAGAATAATTATAATACCTGCTTCACAGCTTTGTTGTGAGCATAAAAGGAGATAATTAATATGAAGGTGATCTTATAACACTTTTGTTATACAAATGTAAGAAATTATTATTAATTATTTAGGGGCTCGCAAATTCTTTAGGAAGAACGACTGTCATTTTCACATTCCTTTCTGGAAATGACCCTACTCTTGGTGCATTGATACTTCTCTCAATGAATAAAAAATTTGGAACTGAATAAGCATGTCACATAGGAAAACATACCTTGTTAAGTTTTTCAAATGCTAATTTTAAGTTTGATTTTATAACAACAAATACTTCCTGGTATTAAAAAATTGACTTTAACATGAAGTGTCTGTCTCAATCTTATGTATGCAAAATTATTTCTTTTTGGTCCTATTTAGCTCCAAACCAGCTCCTTACCAAACTTTTTATCTCCTTGTTCCTTAAACAGAGCATGCTCATTCATGATCTTTTCCTATTTGTAGATTTAAACTTCCTATCTCTCAATGACTCCATCTATCACTGATACTCAGTAATTCTTTTTCAACAAATTATCTGAATTTTTGTCATTTTACTTATTTCATTTTTAATTATACTTTGGAATGGAGTGGAGGCTCTATCTCTATGTACTTTTACTTTCTTCTGGAAAATTTCTGTTCACAAAGAATTTCTAGGGTGTAGAATATGCATAAAATATAGTATTAAAGGGGCACCTGGGTGGCTCAGTCATTAAGCGTCTGCCTTTGGCTCAGGTCATGACCCCAGAGTCCTGGGATCAAGCCCCACATCAGGCTCCTTGCTCAGTGGGAAGCCTGCTTCTCACTCTCCCACTCCCCCCTGCTTGTGTTCCCTCTCTTGCTGTCTCTCTGTCAAATTAATAAAAAAATAAATAAAATATAGTATTTAGCAAAAAAAAGAGGTAGAGGTTTACAGGTATAGGTACACAGACAGGGCTGAATTTTGTAATATAATTCAGAAACAAGGAAAGAAACATACAAACATGATAATAGGAGATAATCACTAAATGGTAAGACATTTTCCTTCTTTTTCTTATTTCCTTCTATTCATCTTAGAAATTACACAATCATAGAAAATGCCTATTAAAAATATAATAGAGCACAAAAGTGTTCTTGCAAGCAAAGGCAGGGAATTCATCAAAGAAAAAGGGAGGCCAGGTCGGATGATTATAAAGAGGGATGTGGTAAGATTGCTAGGAAATCTGGGGGAAGAGGATAAAGGTGCAAACAGAGAAAACAAATGTAAAGCTCTTTGATGAAAAGCTTCCGGATAGAAGCTGCTATTCTCTAGCCTAATGTCTAGATTATGAAGCTATAGGAAGAAAGAAATGAGAACAAATTCACAGTCAAAGCAATGGGAGGTAAGGATCATTTTGGTAGCTGCAGATTGGCCATTGATTAGAGGAAGACAGTGTTTAAAGTGGGCAGACAAGGGAAGAGTTGTGCTGTGGTCAAAATGAGAGATGGCCATATCGCTGACCTCCTTAAATTGCTGTAAGAAATGCTCCTAAGAAGGCACAGTTGACTCACTCAGAATAAATTGGCAAGGTGGCAATAAATCATGTGCTTCTACAAGAGAGCCACCGGAGAGGAAATTAATATAAAGCCACCTTGTACAGGTGAAGATGACATTTCCAAACAACTTTAGTGGTGTGAATATATCAGGAAGTGGACATGGAGAAGTTAAATGAAATGACTCAGGGTAAGTCTCACATAAATAAAGAAAAATGCAACACAACCCCAGTTGATAGAACCTATATTATGAGTAGTTAGTATACAGTATCAAATAAGCATGGCTGGAATTGCTGCCTGCCTACTAGTCTCTTTTTCCTTATAGGACAGAAGCTCTTGTTTCTGGATTGGAAGCCACTTCTCTGCAACCAATCTGCCAGCAGGAAGGAAGGAGACATGCTAACATGTGTCTGGTCAGCTCTGTGCTAAAATCATAGGGAATTAGAGGTATTCCTTTCTTGAAGGAACTCGGATTCTTGTTAGGAAACTCTAATAAATGTATGTCAATAATGTCCAAGGATATGTATTATAGCTTGGTTATAGTGATGAAACATTAGAAACAACGCAAAGAACTATCATCATATATACTGGTACATAAAAGCTGGATTTTTTATATAGTAAAATGCTAACCTTCAGTTAAAATGATTGAATAACTACATGTGTTGATATCTTTAAATCTTATAAGATGCCATGATAAGTGAGAGAGAAGTAAATACCAAAGTATAAGAATAGTTTACTATACAGAATAGAGTATGTTGTATATGTACTATATAATTATTGTCTACATTTAGACATTATGCATAGTGTGCATATGTACGTATGTATAGTGTACAGATATGTGTAACATTTATGCTTTTATTTTAAAAATAAAAAGAACAAAAACATCAATGAGAAAGTTAAAACCAAGGGAGGAGGGGAGAGAAGAAAAGGGGAACATGAAAGGAATTACCAGGTAAATGTAGGAAAGAAGGAGGGAACTGGGGTAGGCTTGGGAGGAAATGGGGGGACAGGAGCTTAAGGATAAGAGGACTTGAAATGGAGAAAGGGGAGATGAAGAGCAGTGTGGGAAACATCTCAAAATTGTAAAATTATTCATGTCTAAAGAAGTAACTTGGAGAAGACAGGTTGGTGCTAAACAGTGAAGGGCCTCGGGTGGGGGGGTGTGTGTGCTGCAGGTTTCTTTGTCACAAACCTTGTAATCTTCTTTAACAACTGGGGTTTCCTACTGCACTAGAATTTATCTCCTTCCACCACCTAGTCCTCATTCCCTGATTCACTTAATTGTATAAAGGACTGCTGGTGTTACTTTATTTTATTTTTTTAAAAGACTTTATTTATTTATTTGACAGAGAGAGAGAGAGAGAGAACGGCAGAGGGACAGCAGAGGGGAGGGGTAGAGAGAGAAGCAGACTCTCCACTGCGTGTCCCTGATGTGGGACTCCATCCCAGGACACTGGGATCATGTCCTGAGCCAAAGGCAGATGTTTAACCAACAGAGCCACCCAGGGGAACAACCCAGGCGTGCCCCGCCCCCATTATTTTAAGTGATGCTCTAGCTATTTGAACAGTCTTTCCAGAGCAAATCAAGAAGTCTTCCTCTTTTTAATTTGCTAACTCTTCAACACCCAGGTTATCCATTCATAGCTCACTATCTTAAAGTAAATCAGGGAGAATTGGTACTAAAGGGCACCATGCCCATATCACTTTCAGACCTGAGGCTCTCATCTCTCAGCAGTCTGGTGACTCTGAGCATAGCCATTCTTTTGGAATTGTTTTCAGTCAACAAAAGCTAACTCACCACTGTCACACTCCCACTGCTAAAACGTGGTACCTCAGGAGGGACAACTTTTAAAAGCCATTCTAGCTTCATACTCGTGGAGGTGCCAGCTGAGAACTTTGCTATGACTGCATTGCAACTTTACTTCCAACCAGTTCCCTTTCCTGTGAGTACAAATCTCTGAGTGTTTTCCTGGAGAACCTTATCCCCAGGACAATGGGCAAATTGTAGATTCTTTCTATCTGCATAGATAATTCTATAATTCTTATTGCATTGCTTTTATCTAACATTTATTTAACGAATAACCATTCCCAGATTCTTCTCTGGTTATATAAGATAGGGTAACGTGCATTTTCATTGATTTACATTTAGATGTTCACCAAAAAAAGCCATTAAATTACATAAGCTCCTTGAGAGCAGAATTGATAAATAATAGAAATCTGATCTGTATGGAGGACAGCACAATGATCTACCAAATAGACAAAAATGAGACAATTTTTTTCTTTTTTACACCTTTGAACTCATTATGCTGTTACTAATATAATGTCCTTCTACAAGTTATTATTTTATAGGGTTAACAACTTTCATTCATGAGATTAATTGTGCTTACTTATGTTGTTTCCCTATCAGAACATGAAGGATAATTATATATATGTTTTCCTTTGAGGGAACTGTAATTATTTTTTTAAATGCAAAACCTTAATGTGTTTTAGAGTTTCTAGAAAAAAAAAATGACTCAAGTCACCACTATGTCCTAAACAGAAGAAGAAAAAAAGTCCAATCAATGGTAATAACTTGTGACTTAGTAAGGTACAGTTTGGGGAGGTGGTGAGGCGGGCATGGTATGTTTTGCAAACATTTCTACAGATGATCCTGATACTTCTCCTGCCTTGTGGAGAATTAAACTAATAAATGGCCAAAAGCATTAGCTCTAATAATATAAAATACTTCCAGTAGGACTTGTACATGATATAAATTAATTTTCTATTTCTTAAGAAGAAGCAAGTCTGTGTGTTGTAAGTAAGGAATGATAAGATAAGAATCATGTTAACCATTTTTAAAGGGCATATATCTTTTTACAATTTTGTTTTTTGAATCATGTGAATATATTACCCATTTTAAAAAATTTAGAAATCTAGATTTAATCACTACTACTTATCTTTCAAAGAAATGTATACAAAACAGAAAATTTAAAAAAATGCTGAGAAAATTGGTTTTAGTGTAATTTCTCCTAATGTGCTGCTTTTGAGACATTTCGAAACAACTCTAAAGGAATCAAAATAAATCTATTACGAATTATAAAACCTATCAGCTGCTTCGTGTAAATTATGTATAGAAAAGGCAGATTTCCTTGCACTGCTAATACTGCAGCATATCCCTGAATGAACACCGACTTCTGAATGCTTCATGTTCTTTTATAATGAATTATGCAGAAGTTCTATACCAGAACTGTGCGAAGGTGCTAAAGTTCATGTCAGTGAGTTTGTGTCTCATACAGATGTAGTGGACATATACCTTGTTTTTTCCTTACATAGAAGTCCAACATTTTGTGTAGAGTAAATCCCATCAACACACAAATGAATTGAGAAGCAACTGCTCTGATAAAATGATTTTCTTAAAAAAAAAAAAAAAGAATAAGAATCTATCTTTCAAGGACACAGCTGGGAAAATTTCAGAGTAACTTGTGCGAGTTACGGCTGCAAATCTCATTAACAGTAATGGAATTTTGAACGTAACAACTAGCACATTGATTTGAACATTTTCCCAACATGTACATTTTATTTTTAGAAAAGCATTTCTTTCAGAGCAGTGAGAGTTCAGAAAACTTTGCATTTCTACCAAGTCTGACATTATATATGGAAGTATCTTTCATTAAAATGAAATTATTAAAACACTCAAATAGAGCCACAAAAGATCTTTCTAATTTTTTACCAAACAGGAAGACATTAAAACAAGATGTACTGCGGTCTCTTTCTCATAAAGTTATGTATTAGTTTTTTAAAATCTATGCATTTACTAGGTGCATTTATTTACCAAAATAAATCTTTCATTCTCGGAAAATATTTATAATCGAATTTGGAGAAAGTGCGTGGGGGAAAAAAGTTCGCAATTCTGCTGTTTAAAAACTAGCAAACATCACATAGAAGAGGACACAGCTTAATATCCCCAATGTACTAATTGTAGTAGAGTCTGTTAATCATCTCCCAGTATCTGTTCTTCCTTCCCCAGTTTTATCTGGGCATGTGACTTCCAGGATATAGACTGTATTTACACATTCTCTTGTAGTTAGGTATGGCCACCTCAGTCACGGCCAATGAAAACGAAGCACCAAGTGTTAAGTGCCAACTAATGAATAAACAGTATAAACCTCTCCTGGTATCCCTTCCTCCAGACCGCTCTTAAAAGATGTTGCCATCTATAATAATGGTATTGAGACTAGACAAATTTTAGAGAACTGTATCTTTAAATGCCCAGGTGGGCGTGATCATCACTGCTTATAAACCAGCATAAGCTATTGTGTTGTGTGGTATTGTGTTACATTGCATTTCATTCTAAGTGAAAGCATTTTAATTTTGTGTTGCATTTCTTTCCCTGCTTGAAGTTTAAATGCTTTAAATGAACATTTATTGGGAAAATTGGGACAACACAGGAAAGAATTAGGCAGAAATGAACAACTCTAGGAGAGGAATTCAGAGAGTGTTCTATTTTCAGGGAAAATAACCTAACAATAACAAAAAGGAAATCAACATCAGGGCATTTATGGTATGTTGAGGTAATTATTTTTTAAAACTTTGAAAAATGAAATCAGCTTCTGTTTGAATTTCAACTCAAAGTCTGAAAAGTAAAGGAGAATTTCTCCTAAATTATAGCCTGAGCTACATATGCAATGGTGGTCTTTATTTCGTATTGCCAAAATAACACTATTAAGTTTGAGTATAAAATATATGGATAAATTATCTTAGGTTTTGTTCTACCTTCACTTCACCTCTTCTCATGTTAAGGACCATTTAAAAAAATTATTTAAATCCAATGAGCCTACATATAGTACATCATTATTTTCAGGTGTAGTGTTCAATAATTTATCAGTTGTATAGGACCATGTTTAAATAAAACTCATTTATAATTTTTTCCTCTTTTTGACAAAATAAATGTGGACAACTTTTCAATAGTAAGCAAGAACACTAAGACTCCTAGTGCACACACACACAAAAATAATGGAATGGAATTAATGGAGGAATTAATGTGAGATTGATAAGTTCAAGTGAAATTAGCGATATAATAGTCAAAGGATTAATCCTGTGTGAGATTACTGCCACACTGAAAATCTCAGTCGTATTTAATAATATTTGCCTTTAAATTTAATGGATTACATTCCTAAACCTGTGTTTCATATAAAACCAAACTAAATATTGAGTCATCAGAAACATGCACAGATGAGACATTCTACTGGAAACAGAATACAGTGTGTAAATAAATTACCTCTGCTTTAGAAAGGTAAACATACTATTTAAAAGTATCTTAAAGTCCAGATAAGGGCCAAAATATTTTTCCAAAGGCGTCTTTTACTAATTGCGATGAACATCTAAATGTTTTCTGGACAAACATGGCCTAAATGGGGGGGAAAATGCGGTCATGTTTCTTTTTGAGTTTGTAATTACCATCAACAAATATTTTTTGAGTTTCCTCTGTGCATGGCAGTATGGTAATAATGATCAGCTCACTGACCGCCATCTAAATGTCCAATGCTAAATTAAGTTTCTCTGATTTATGTTCATTGCTTTATTTGTGCCCTGGCTCATCTGTTCTTACAAGCTGCTCTTGTGGTGCTCCTACCAGCAAATTATGTGACAGTACCAACCTGGTGTTAATTTACTGAACTCTGCACCACCAACAAAACACTTCTCAGTTTATATATATCTCTTCCCATTATTGTTTTTCTACCTCCCTTTGTCTCTTAAGTGAGCACTGCCAAGCCCATAATATATCTGGAGTAATTAAAAAACAAATAAAGCAACTCAACTTTACACTTTTCCATCTGTTGGTCTGTGGTACTTTACATCCTTTCCACACCCTGGTGAAATCTATAAAACTTCCACTTAGTTACTAAATTCAGTTGGCCTAGGATAAAGCAATCCTCTATACTACTACTTAGAAAATCTTTTAAAACATCAATTGGAAGAGGTCACTTACTAATTAAATGTTCTTTAATGGATCATAAAGATTAAATTCAAAATCCTCCTTTATATCCAAATCATCCTTTACCCTGTGGCTCATTTCCTATCGCTCAAGTCCATGTATCACAGATTTACGTCACACAGACTGAAGTCCCCAGAACCTGTCACACCACAGCCCTTCCCAAAGTATGTGTATGCATTAGCCCTTCCTTCATCTGGCTCAACTTCAATTAAGGCTTTGAAACTTAGGCTCTGTCACTCCTCCTATTCAAGTCCTTACTCCAGTTTGTGAAGAAATGCTCTACTTCTTTTTCTATAATACCTAGTGGCTATGAATAAAATGCATCACACTTTTTTTGAATGATCTATTTACTTCTCTATCTCTCTGACCAGACTGACTATACGCTTCATGAAGCCAGCAACAGGTCTTTGTGACTTTACAGCTATAAGCTCCTGAAATATGTGCACTATGTTTCTCTACTGCTATAACCCAAGAACATAACACAACTGGCCTTTTATGCAGTTATGCTCAATAAAAATATTTGGATGTATGAGTAAATAAAAGGATGAGCAAATAATGTATCTCCAAGCCAAACTTCTGTCTCTAGTCCTTTTCTTATAATCTTTTCAACATATTACAAATGCTAATTTCTTCTCCTAATTGTTTTTGTGGTATTTAAGTCCAAGCACATGGCAAATTCTCTTAGCGGAGACTTTCCTTTACTTAATATTAATATTTTATGAGGCCATAAACAGCTAATATTCAGTAATTTCTACTTAAGATAATCTTCCTCTCCAAGCTCAGACAACCCAAATGGAGGTCAATGAATTATCTGAAATGTCCACATCTTTGTGCCAAATTTCAAATGATATTTTTATTAAAACCATGCTGTTCTATTCTTCTGCACAGGAGATTAAATTATATAAAATCTTTCTGTATCTTACATTTTCAACTTTTGTAAATAACTCTATCAAATGTTCTCAAGATCAGAGTTAAAGAAGTTGAAAATAAAACAGCCATCATTTTTCATCACAGATAACTATTCAATATTGTTCAGTTGGCTCAAAATAAGGAAAGACTAAAAAATGAGTAATATAATAATACTAATATCTCTGTTGTGATAATTTGAAAGCATACCAACTTTTTGCTTTCAGCCAGAGAAGTAGTTTTCACATTTAATATGCTGCCCTTAAATAGTTCCAAGGAAGGGGCTAGCCCAGTGATTAGAGAATTGGTACTCTAACCTAGGGGGGAGATGGGAGGGTGATGTGAAGTTTAATCATGTGGCTAGGATCTAATCAATCATACCTAAATCATAAAGTCCCCGTAAAAACTTTTGAATAACGATGTTCAGGAGCCTCCTGGTTGGTGAATACATTAATGAGCAGGGAGGTTGGCATGTCAGAAGATGTCATGGGAGCTCTGTGCCCCTCTCCCCAACCACACTTCTTTTTGTGGATCTCTTTCATTTGGCTGTTTTTTGAGTTGTAACCTTCATTATAATGTGGCTGGAATCATAGTATAGAGCTTTCCTGAGTTCTATGATGCATTCTAGCCAATTTTTTAACCTGCAGGGGGTCTTGGGAGTTCCCATTTTTATAGTTAGCTAGGCCAAAGTGTGGGTTACTTGGTGATCCCTGAGACTTTAGGATGACATCTGAAGTGGTGACAGTCTTGGGAAACTGAGCCCTACTTTGTGGGTCTGTGCTGACTCCTGAAAATTAGCATCAGAATTAGATTAAATTATAGGACACCCAGCTGGTGTCAGAGAGTTGGTAATGAAAACGCCATTTATGGTTGGGCAAGTAGAGGTGACTTTCCATCACTTGTAACTAAAAAGAATCTAACTCTTGATCATTCATAATTTATTGTTAATTTAAACCCATTTATTTTATTTTCTAAGGGTATTTCTATTTCATCCTTCTGTAAGCCAAGATCCCTTTTGGATTGCATACAATTAAAAAAATGTTAATGCTTGAGGTTTTAAAAAACATTTGTTAAAAACTGTTAGTTTCTTTTTTTGAAAATGTTTAGGACACATGATGATCATAATGTTCGTTTTGTTGAGAAAAATTGACAGCCATCAGCAATGTTTTTTGTTGTTGTCTTGTTTTTGTGTTTACATTCTCACAGAACTTGTTTGGGATGACAAAAATTCTCTCCTTGACCAAACTCAATCGGGCTTGGTTATACTCTTTTTGGCTCCAATGTTGTTCTCTGAATTGCCCAATTTTAGCAAGAATCTTGTTAAGTCTGTTTTTTCAGAATCCCCCAACCTCCATATCTGATTACACCTCGATATCTAATCAGGTTCCTCCTCCTGCACCATGCCTCCAGGTGCTGTCTGATCGTCCTGGCCTACCTTTGATATGAATCCTGTTAAGCTGATTTAACCAGAGGACCCTCTTACCTCTGATGCTTCCTTTTTTTTTTTTTTTTTAATTTATTTGACAGACAGAGATCACAAGTAGGAGGAGAGGCAGGCAGAGAGAGAGGAGGAAGCAGGCTCCCTGCGGAGCAGAAAGCCCGATGTGGGGCTTGATCCCAGGACCCTGGGATCATGACCCGAGCTGAAGGCAGAGGCTTTAACCACTGAGCCACCCAGGCGCCCCTGATCCTTCCTTTTAATCATTTTCCATCCACCCTCCTCCTTAGCTTTAAATTTCCACTTGCCAATGTTATATTTGGAGTGAGTCCAGTCTCTCTCCCCCAGTGACAGACTTCATTCCAGTAGTCTCTACACCTATTGTTCTGTCCACAGTTGAATAAAGTCCATTTTATTGCCTTCAACAAGTATCATGATTTTTTTTTTTTTTGTCTTTAACAGGGGAACTTGACTTACATGACTTAATGGTCAAATGGAATAAATGTTCAGACTGACAATTCTATCAAAGCGCAGCCTTATGGCTGCTTGGTTAATATGGATAATGACCTATATGAAAAACATAACAATATGTCTAAGAGGTATCATAGGTCAGAGACTGTTCAACAAACCTTACAGGATTGCAGTGAGTTCCACAAAGGTAGTGACTCACAAAGCACTGATCTATATGTCATGCACCCATGCATGGACCTTGATTTTCACTGCCTTCACCACATACTTCTGGACTCACCAGTCCAGAAGTTCTAGTTCCTACCTTTCCTACTTGTCAGTGCCAGATTACCTCTCCCAAAGTGGTAGAGAGCAAAACTTGGGAAGATAATCTGGAAAAAAGACTGAACTTTTGACATCATACTAATAAATACACAGATTGCCTCTGAATGTTGAGTGTGTGTGTTTTAACCTGTTCGCATTATGTAAGGAAAAATGCAACTCTGTCTCATTAGAATTATATGCAGAATTTCAGGGATCCTGTTGTTTTTGTTTTTGTTTCCTATTTCTCCTAATTACAGTTATCTTTCTGTTTCTACTTTTCCTCTTTTCTCTTTCTCAAAACCACTTTCTTATAATTATTGTCTTGCATTCCCTCAACCTTTCTCTTTCCTCCTTTTGTGTCCTCCAGCATCCCTTTATAATGTGCTCTCTTTCTTGCATCATCAAAGCCAGGACTGTCTTACTGCTTTTCTAATAATGCTGTAGCATTGGAAAAGTATTTGATGTGTTTGACTATTGTATATAAACCACACATCTGCTGTGTGCAGCACAGCTCCCAATATCCCTGGGAGCACAGTTGTTTTGTTTTATTTTTTTTTTCAAGAAATTCTGTCATATTAAAAGGCAAAACAATATCATCAATCATAGGAAGCAGATCTGCCTACCTTTGCAGCTGCATGACAAAAATATCTCTGCACACATCTTTTATTTGTACCTATCTAGCAAGGAAAGAATTCACCATATGCGATTCCCGAAAGTCTACTTTCTATTATTTTAAGTTGATTTGTTTTTCAGCCTCTCTGCTTTAGGTATCCTTTTTTTCTTATCCACCTTAGTTGTCCAGTGTTTTCCAGAATATTGTTCACGGTCAGTGACTGAATAATTAAATTCTCTCTGCAAATTATTTTTGTTGCCTCAACCCTACATTTATGTGATAAAACTTGTAAAATTACTTGCAGAATAAAAAACGCAGGGCTCTTTCCCTTTCTACAGGTGGGACCTTCTGGGTATTAGTGTATAGGGTATAGCAGTAATTCTTCAGAGTGGTTTAATAGACAGGAGACATTAGGATGGATATTCTTCTCCCTAGAGAGTTTTTGCCTTCTCTCTTTCTGGATAACAATTTGAAAGTTTAACCCTTTAATATAGCTCAAATCCAAACCCCACATGTTGATGGATTTGGAAAAAAAAAAGTTAATTTGTTATCTTTCTGCTTCTGCCTCTCTCCCTCTCTCTCTCACATTCACACATACACAGAAGAGGGATTCAGGTTTTCCCTGTACAGACTATCTTTCATTTGTCTCTCCAGATCCACCATCCGCACTCTTCCTTCTCCTCCTGTTTCTACTTCAGAAGGTTGATCTACACAAAAGACTTTCTTGGTCTAGCTTCTGATTAATTTAAACAAGTGCAGAACCCTTTTAGAAGATCAGAGGAAGGGGCGCCTGGGTGGCTGAGTGGGTTAAGCCGCTGCCTTCAGCTCAGGTCATGATCTCAGGGTCCTGGGATCGAGCCCCACATCGGCTCTCTGCTTGGCGGGGAGCCTGCTTCCTCCTCTCTCTTCCTGCCTGCCTCTCTGCCTACTTGTGATCTCTCTCTGTCAAATAAATAAATAAAAATCTTAAAAAAAAATACGTTTGCTTTAAAAAAAAAAAAAAGAAGATCAGAGGAAGAAAGGAAGAAGAGAGAATACAATCTCACTTCCTGTAAGGTCAAGCTGGGTATATCTCACTCTTGAAGGTGGACCTCTCCACTCTGTTCTCCCTTTCTTATCTTAGAAATCATTATCTCTTCTTATGACTGAGCATTGATAATAACTTCCCTGTTACCAACCCTGGGGAAGTGCCCTGTCCCTTGTGATTTTCCAGCCCTCTACCACACTTTTGTTAATGGTCCCTGTGTTAAGTTCCCTTCAAATTATCTTAAGTTGACTCTTTCTGGGACCTTGACTGATAGATTCCTTCTAAAAATTATTTCTAAGAAAAGTCACCAGAGATATTACAAGTCCTTATAAAGGCTCTACATGTTTCCCAAATGATCTCATTTAGTGCTAGCTCTGAACATTTGCCTAAGTTACTAACACACTCTTTACAAACACAATAATAAAAGCCAACAGACTTTAACATGGACTTAATCATAAGCATATGCTTTGCTTATTGCAAGGTTTGTCAAGTTTTTAAAAGATACTTTAAGACATATATTAAATAGTTACCTTGTGTAGATTATGAATAGCAAATGGACACTTTAAGCCTGCATTAAAATTTCCAGAGCCAAAATCAAATCAAAAAGTGCTATAATATCTCAAACAACTTAAATAGATGTGAAGATGTGCTCCAGGAAAATCATGTTAAATGATTCAAGTGGCTTCATTTACAGCAAGATTCTGATGTCAAAGATATATGTGAGTACTTTGAATAAAAGTTCCACTGAAATGTGAGAATAGAAATCAAATATCAATTCCCAATAAATGGATTTTATAAAATACACTAATTATAATGGTATAAAATATACTCTATTAAATTGATAAATAAGTATTGTAAGATGACATTTAACCATGCCAAGAACAGCTTTAAGACTTTAACTTTTCAAAATCGTGAAAACATTTAAAAATATTTTGTACTGGAAAAATGTAGCTCAATTTACAACCACTTTACAATCAGGGATATCAGTTCTTTTCCTCCCAAACATACTTCCTCAGTGAATTTTAGACTCATTACTAGGATAAGGGCTAGGGTTAGGATTAGGGTTAAAGGCTAGGGTTAGGGTCAAGGTTAGAAGTTAGTTTTTGTTTATTTATTTTCTTTCCTTTGATTACCCATCTTTAGTAAAGGGCTTGCAGCCATGTCCATTTCGGGGGTGTGTAGCAGTTCTACTGGCAGCAACCAAAGGCACAATAATATTTTAAGTGCTGTTCCCAGCAGAACAACTGTCTGAGCCCTGCACAGTCCATGCTTTAGTATCGGGATGTCAGCTAAAGTCTGTAGGGTTAGTGGTTAGGGTTAAAGTTAGGATGAGGATTAGGTATCCTTCTTAGACTTCTAGTAGTACCCCCTTCTTGTCTCAGCTCTTTATTTTCCCTTTCATTGACTGACTTCCCATGTTTTTCCATCTTCAACTTTTACCTGCATTTTTTCAGTTCTGTTCTCAATATTTCAGGTTAATTACTTTTAAAAAGATCCATTGAGCTTATTTTAGCTAATATCGAATTCTTCTCTTCTCTGAATTTCAAATCCAATATTTATATCTAATTTTGTAATGAGTCTTCTGAGGAAGAGAGTTATGAGTGTTTACTTTTCATGAACTGAGTTTTTACTAAGCTTGTTAAATTATAAAATGTGGTAAATAGTGTCACACTTGAAGTTCTATTTGTGTCCCTGTGGATTAACACACGGATAGCATGGAGGAGCCTAACTTAGTAAATTAGTGAAGAAACTAACAAATTTTTTCTCTTACTGTCAGAGCAACATCAGGCATCATGCTCAAAATTCTAATTATCTTATATCACATTATCTGTCATTTTCATCCTTAAAGTAGGTTGCTGCACCCTTAAAATACATTTATTAAAATAGGTTTATTATTATATGTAACTGTGTAGCTAAAAAAAAATCTAGTTAGTTCTTCTTACCATTAGAAATAGTCATAATGAAAATGCTTTTCTCATCCTATTTTCATATTCATAATATGCGCATTTAAACAACATAAATGTTGAGTATTAAATAGATTTGTAGTAGCACCTGATACCATAACTGGAAGAGGCCTTTAGCGAATCAGAGAATATTTCAAATATGGCAAGAAATCAAGAGGAAGAGTGTTTGTGTGTTCAGTCCTGGGAGCTCTAATCAATCAGCTTTGTTCCCACATTTACCTATGCAAGATTCAAGAACGAAGGATAAGTAGGAAGGCTTAGAAAGGTTGGGGGATGACCTCAGAAGATTGAGTAGCAGAGTGAAATCATTCACATTTCAGTAAATGCTAACCTGGGCATCAAAGCACACCCCTTTAAGAGGAAAACAACTTCCAAATGATGTAGAGTTTGAAAGAAAATTACTAGACATTTTCAGCAAAATGAAAATGTATGATCAAGGTTGATCTTTTGATATTCAATGGAAGTGCAAGAGAAAAAATGTCTTAAGATAGTTCAACAAACTTCTCAGTGTATAGTTTTAATAGTGCTGGTGATTTCATATGTAATGGAGAATGGCAAGAGTAATGCATGGGGAAAAATTATATGTTTTTACAGGAATAGGTTTGCACTTTATTCCTGATCACTAGTAAACAAACAGAACAGTTACATATTACTAAAACAAAAGGAACTAATACCGTAAGCAAAGAAAACAGACAAAAGCAACAATAATTAAAAAACCAAAACACTGATGTCACTGTATTTCCAAATCCTCCTAACCAAACAAACAAAAATGATTCAAGTAGAAATATATATTAGCACTTGAACCTGAGAAAAAGGAATGGTAGAGTCATGTTGCATTTACTTTATTTTAATTCCAAGTGGATTCCTGAACATCTGTCTATAAAAATATTTTGTTTGGTGATAGTGCTTTTTGCTACACATGTCTTCTCTCCCTTGTGTATTGTCATACAATGTAAATACACAAATCATGTCTATCTTTTAACTTACTGCATAGACTTCCCTACCAGTATTTTTCCTATGTAACGTTCCACAAAATGTTCTAAGATACAGATATATTCTAAATTGTATCTACTTCAGAGCAGGTAATGCTCTCTTTATAGATTGGCAATATATAACAAAATTGACCTGCACTTCATTAAAACTTTTAATAATGTGAAGATAAGTAGGGAAAAATAGGTTATGCCAGAAAAGTGGAGATATCAGAAGAATAATTATCATGTAAATTATTTTCATGACAATGAAACCCATAATAATTCTCTTTCTTCTAGGGTTGTAATAAGATGAGATATGATAATGGGCAAAAGCATTTAGAAAAGCATTTGCACTTAGTAAGTGCTCAATAAGAATTAGCTATTATCATTCTCATTACTGTTATTGTTAGTCTCAATTTACAGCACATCTTGGGCTGCTTTCTTCCATTTATTCAGAAGACATACATCGGATAACTATGAATTGCCAGGCGCTATATTAGGACTAGTAAATTTTCTTAGTTTATGAAGATAAAGGGACATATATAAGACAACAAAGTATGGGTAAGTGCTCTCAGAGAGGTAGTACAGGGTACCATGAGAGCACCAAGGAAAGCTACCCAAATGGGATGGGGGACGAGGGCAGTTGTGGAAAGAGTAAGTAAACTAGACAGAGAATGCTTTTCATATCAAGTAAAACTGAGCCATATGCCCTATGACTAACATGATATCTTTCTCCTAGTCTTCCCCATCCTGTTTGAATCTAGAGCCTTGATTCTATTAGACTCAGATAAGTAAGCATTCAGCTGGGGTAGATACAGTCAGAGTTCCTGCACAAAGATACCATCAGAAACTGGGTAGAGAAGTAAATTGACTAGAGAGGAGATCCAAGGACAATTTAGGCTCCTTTGCCTCCTTCAGTTTCTTTTGGCAATGCTGCATGCTTATTTTGTTTTAATGGGTGTCTAGACAGAAATGAGATAAAGTTGATTATAAGAATATAAATTAACTTTTCAGTGCTTTTATTTTGAAAGCTAACAATTTTGAGAGCTATTAAGGGCAGTGTGACAAGAGAAAGGCTTTGATGTATAGAAGAGGAATGTTCCTGAAGAATCTGATAGAGAAAAAAAAGACCAGAAAACCTACATAAAGTATCTTCGTTTTCCACTAATGGAGTTATACTTCAGCAGAAAATAAAAGAAAGAAAAAGTTGCCAGTTTATAAAGCAATTTCATGCACATAAATTTTTGAAGACACATTGAAAAGATGTTTGATATTATAGTAAAATGTTCACAATTAACCATATTCCTTTGATTCAAATGCCATTACAGCTTATGGAAGAAATTCATTTATATCAAAGTTTTTAAGTATATTGTTATGCCTCCTTATATTAGACCCACACTAGTCATGCTTTCCATAGAATATCATCCAATAGCACATAATCTGTTAGAAAACTTTTCCTCATAATGTGGAATAATTTAAACAAAATAATTATATTCTAGCAATTTTGATGATCCCATCAAAATAATGTTTAAATATTTATAAGCTAACAAGGTCCAAAGTTTTCATAAATTTGCAAAGTTTTCATTCTGTTTCAAACAATGTAACAGTCTGCATGTCTCCCCTGGGACCATTGATTTATATTTTCTTATTGTACTGCTGCTACCATATGTATTTAATTCTTTTTTCCTTTTTCTCTTCTCTTCTCTTCTTATCCCCTTCCCTTTCCCTTCCTTCCTCACTTCCTTCTTTTTGCTTTCCCTTCCTTTTCCTTTTCCTTTTCCTTTTTCTTTTTCTTTTGCAGTCATAAGACACTAGAACATTACACAAGACTGAAGGTTTTCAGTTGATTTTACGATCCTCTTCTTCTCCTTACCATTGATGTTTCCTTCACTTCCTGTAGAACTTATCAATTTCTCATTATTTACTACAAGTGTCTTTTTCATCCTTTCTTTTCTACTGTTTTTTGTTTAAAATTTATTTATTTATTTATTTGATAGAGAGAGAGAGAGAGAGAGAGAGGAAGAACAGAAGGAGAGAGACAAGCAGACTCCCTGCTGATTGCAGAGCCCCAAGACACCAATGCTGGGCTGGATTTCACAACCCTGAGATCAGCCAGAGCTGAAATCAAGTGGAGGCTTAACTGACTGAACCACCCAGGTTCCCCTCGCCCTTTCTTTTAAATGGAAGGAGAGCAATGTATTTCTGTCAATGTCAAAGTAATTCTGTCAATATGATTCTGTCAATAGAATCAAGCACTTAAAGAAATATGAAGTAGAAAATTATTTGTCATGAAATATGAAAATCCAGGTTTCAGTTAATATATTATTTATTCATAGATGATCCTAGAAGAAATTAATGTTTTCAGTCACACATCCCTCATCTGTAAAGCTACTATCTCACAAGGTTGAATAAACGATCATTTTTTAAAATGCAAGTGAAAGTGCTTAAAGATCAAACTATGGGTTGTTGTTTACTTCTGGTTTGGCAGCACAGTTTTGAAATATTATGATATTTCTTTCTTGTATTTCCTGATCCACTTAGTTCTCCTCTTCACCCTGCCCCATTCTCCTAAATAGGGCAGTATTTAGGCTGTTCAGTATCTTGATGGAAAATACACGTTCAAACATTAGAAAAAATGAAATTTTCTCAAGTTTCAGATTTTAAAATCCTGGTCTCAGGAGAAAAAAAAAAAAAGCCTGGGGGTGGGGGGACTGAAATAAAAGATTTGGAAAGAAACATGAGGGGGTGTAGTGGGGAGTTTAGACACAACCATAAGAAGGAAAATCCATGAGTAGGAAAGAGAAAGGAAATTGAGAGGCTAGTCATCTGTTGAATCACAGGAAAACAAGAAAAGCTCCAGGGATCTTTGAGCAACTCTGCCTAAGTTGCTCCTGGGGCTAAGAGAAGCCCCTAACGCAGACAAGGCAATGTATTCAGTCTAGGAAGACGGAGTATTAGGAGGCCCTTCAGAGATTCTGTTGTTCCCAACATGGCTCAAGAGCTGCAGGATGGTACATAGGCCTGGATTACTTGCGTTATGGAATATTATGTGGTTTTATAATATGAATAGTATGTACATACATATCTACAAATAATGTCTGTAATATACATTAGCAATTAACCTCAGCTGTGGAGATACGACAGAAGTTATTACATTTTCCATATATATTTGTACATTATTTCTTGCATCTCACTTAATGGGAAAGACATCCCTCCAGCAGCATAGGCCAAAGCCTTGTAGAAGTCCTTGATGCTTTTCTTTCTCTTTTTCTTCTGCCTCCAAACCATGAAAAAATTCCACTGGCTATCCTTGGCAATCAAATGCAATTTCTTTTTACCAACTCTATGCCAGCACATACTAAAAGCCACCATTATCTCTTTTCTATAATATTGCATTAACTTCTCTACCTCCCAAAGAGTAACTAGAATTATCTTCTAAATGCATAAAGCAGATCATGTCAGCCTTCTGCTGGAAATCCTCCAAAGCTTTCCCAACTGACTCATTCTAAAAGCTGAAACTACTAAGCTAGCTTCCTAGGCTCTATGCAACCAGGTAATGTTACCCCTTGATTTCATCTACTTCTTTCCATATCTTACAGCCTCTCTTTCTATCCACACCAGATATCCTTACTCTTTCTTAAGCAGCAAGTACATTCGTGCCTAGCCTTTGAACTGGTCTTACTCTTTACTCTGTGTTCTTTGGACAATATCTTCCTCACCTGTGCCCTTGACACCTTCAGTTTGTCCAAATGTCAATTTACCAATAAGGCCTTACCCTATTTCATTAAAAATAGCAATATCAAAAAAAAAAGTGGGGGGCAATACCTCCACCTACAGGTATGTCTTGACCTCATTCCCTGTGTTGTCTTCATGGTACTAATCACTTTCAAATCTAACTATATCGTCTCCTCATTTTGCTGTGTTGTTGTCGTCTTCCTGCACTAGGATATCTGTTCAGAGCATATGGACTTTGTCTCTTTCATTCGTCATATATACCATAAAAACAGAAGCCCCTGAAACACAGCTTGGCCTACAATAGGTGCCCAATAATTTTTTTTTTGCAAGTTAATGAATATAGAACTTTAATATTCTTTTAAAATTATGTCTTGTGACTTAAAGCATCTCTTCCTTTCTTAAAATCATGCCTGCAACATTTCAATAAATGCTTTTAAATCTCTTTTCAAGTGATTTTAATCTTTTTGTTTAAATTGCTTCCACCCTCAAGCTGCCTTGTTGTGCTGTTCAGTGTATGAATTCCTGTATCTGAGTTTGTAAGAATAAGACTTGTAGAATATTCCACCAAATACAAGGAAGGTTGTGAATTCCTTTTATACCAGGATCAATAACCATCTGAATTGGACAGATTAAATTAGCCACAGGCTGGTTTGGAGGCAGGAGGATAGATGGACAGCTTCTGCGAGTCTCTTGTAGTTCTATACAAAGTGTTTGTTAAAGTTTCAATGAGAAAAAAGGCACGAAAATGCAAAGGTAAACATTCTGCTCTAAAGTGATAGAGACAAATGGCCTTCTACAGCACAAACCTTTTCAGAGATGGTATAGATCATCTGCATTATGTTTTTGTGTTGCCTGTGAAAAGGATATATGGAAAAAGGCACTGCTTGAAATTCAGTTCCAATATCATGTTGGTTGAAAAGCTGTGCTTCTTAGTAAATCCAACCAAATACACTGACATTTTCGGAGTGCATCTGATACATTTCAATAATTAATTCTTAAGTCAAGAAAGAGTCAAGAAATCAGATGAAGAAGCACAGTAGTCTGAAAATTGCCAGTGGGAAGGAAAAAAAAAATCAGCCATAGATAGAACCTTTTCAAGCTGAAAAGAGGTCAGTGGGATACCACTGGGAACAGGGATGAAGCTTCTGGGGGTTTTATTATTGTTATTTACATAAACCACCCAGAGAGTAACGTGAGCTGCTCAGGCTACAACTTTGCAGAAATTGGTAGACTTGGAAAAAGAAAAATGCAATCACATCGTAGAAAGAACTAAATCAATGAAGGGTGTATATAACAAGCAGTCAGAGGGGAAAAAATCTCAGACGAAAATATATTCTTTTAAAGAAAACAGATTGGAGCTGGATAGGAAGTTGAGAAGTACTCCAACACGCCTCCACCAGAAAGTGTAATCTATATTCTGTACATGGCCTTCGTCTTTGGATCAGTGCCATTGGGTTGCCAACTGGAACACTGGAATTATATTTGTAGTTAAATATTTTTTAATGTGGAAAAGATAAATTTCAAATAGATTTCAGACATGATATAATTGCTACTAAGAAAAACTAACATAAATTTCAAAGGATCTGTTTTGCAAAAATATGTTTCATGATGTCTCAGGTTATGTTTCCTTTCTGCTCCTAAATTATTACTCTCTCAAATACTGTCAACAAAAACACAATTGAAATAAAATTTATAATTTAAGTCACTGACAGTTAACTTAAAAATATCAGTTCAACTTAATTTATCATCTACTTTTTAAGGGTTTATCATGTGTTTTTTAGAATGGAGAGACAGACACAACCAGATCACTATATTCAGTGATCTATTAAGAATATTTTTTGAGAGAGCAAGCACAGAGGGAGAGGGCAGAGGGAAAAGCAGGCTCCCTGCTGAACAGAGACCCTGACTTGGGACTCGATCCCAGGACCCTGGGATGATAACTTGAGCCGAAGGCAGACGCTTAACCGACTGAGCCACCTTGGCGCCCCTTGAGTATATTTTTTATAGTGAATTTCAACACAAGGTTTCAGGAAACGTTAACATACATAGAAAGATATGCATAGTATGTATAGCATGCTTTATCACGTATAATTCACACACTGGAAATAAAAGAATACCTCTATAGGTAAATCCATGAGTTGGTATAGGAACTGCTAGATGACATTATCATAATGTTGGTTCTGATCAACGGTCAGAGCCTCTAACATGGAAAATAAAATAAAAATATACTTATTTTAAAATTCATGAAAATGTCAGTGTGGGCTCTTGTAATCCGGTAATAGGAAACAAGAGAGTGTTAGATACTGCTAGACAAAGCCCTTTATATTCCTAGTGGCTAGACCAGTGCTTAACACATAATAGGTAGTCAACTTACTGAAAAACATTATCTTATATCCCTAAAAATTTTTTAACAAGTAATAATTTGTAAAAAGAAGTGTTTTAGATTTAGAAATTCACTACATGCTTTCTTATAATTCAAATGATTTATGAAATAGTGGCTTCCAATTGTTTCTGTTGTCTACAGGACTTTTAAAAACAAAGTAAATTATATGTACTTTACTTCCAATTTTATTTTCTAGCTGAGTGAAAGAGTAAAATATACAACTCAAATGGGTGGAGTAACAGGTATATTAGATTTTTAAATCTCAGCTTGAGTAATATAAGGTGATAGTGGCATAGATAGGGAATTTTCCCTGTGTGAGATAATTTGTTATTTAATAATGAAAACCAAATAATCACTCTTATTTTTTTCTCCTGGGGAACATAAATTATCTAAGACAGGAGCAACTGACTTCACACTAATGCACTTACCAATTATATAGGGAAATTTTAAAAATATAAGCAGGGCAGCTGTTGGCTGAATTTATATCTCCTTATGCTAAACTAAATGATGATATTGAAACATTTTAGATGTTCACTCAGGTCAAGTGGTTGAAGAATTTCAACTCTTTCTTTGCTTAAGGATATTAATTCCTATAACAGGACTCAACAAAGCACATAGCATGATCTCATTAAATCCTATAACTCATACTAAGTATCTCAGTAACTGAGAGACACCTGGAAACATAAAAGTGTCTCAGTTTATAGAAAGGGAAGAAGAACTATTTCCTGGACAAGAATTACTGATGGGTATTTATACTATTCTGTAAAAATCTGCTAGATCAGATGAACATAGAGTTGAGCTCTGAATATAGAGAATATGATTTAAAAGGGAAAATAGAAATTAACATCAGATGTAAGGAATTAATCAGTGCTAGGAAAATGCAAAACTGCTTTAGAGAGCCAGAGGGGGGCTCCACATACTTTCTGGAAGGGTTGTGGGGCAAATTCCTTGCGCAGGAAAAGAACAACTCATCTAAGGGAGTCAACTAATGTTGTGGGGACTTGAAACTCCTAACTAGGGGTGCTAATTGTTATGGTAACTTGAAAACAAACAAACAACCAACTAGGGAATACTGATACTAGAAGAAGATGAGTAGGGCTTCATATTGTTGTCCCAAGGAAGAAGAAAAAAGGGAGAATAAAGAAGCAAAAAAAAAAAAAAAGAATAAGAAGATAGTGTAACTGGTAACGATAATACAAGTATCAAAGTGAAGCAAAAATTAAAGTATTTCAGATAACAAACCCGAAGAACAGTCACTATAGATTGAAACAATGGTAACCTAAAGCAAGCATTTAGAATTAGTGTGGGAAAATCTTAAACGATCCCCACACTGTCAGAAAGAGTTAATTATACCTGATTTATTACTGAAGCTATTGGATCAGATGATATTATAGCTTTCCTTGGGACAGGCATGCAAAAAGAGCATACCATTTAACTATTAGAAGAGTAAAACTGTCTATAATATAAAGTGAGTAGGAATAACACTTTTATCTAAAGTTATCAAAAAGATAGATTAGCTTACCAGATTTCTTAGAAAATGAAATGTTATTAATCTGTTTACCCATTCCAACTGAATTCCAACTGGAATGTGTATGTAATTAATTATTTTCCTTTAAGTTGTTTGATCTTAATATTAATTGCATTTGGCTATTTTTTCACATCTAATACTATTATTCATAGCAGACCTGTTTCCAAGGTAAAACTAGCTGATTAAACTGAGTCCATTTGCAAGAGTAAGAATTACATTTTTTTCATCTCCTATCAGAATTCACATCTGTCCTTTGCATATGACTCTCGATAACTGAAAAAAAAAAGTTTTGAAAGCAGACTCAGGTGCCACATATCACAGAATCTGATAATGAGAATTGACATCACATTCTTAAATTTTGATCTTCTGACATGTCTTTTTTTTTTTAATTACCAATAATAGATTGTTTCAGGAGGTAGATGACATTTTAAAAATATTTTATTTATTTATTTGAGAGAGAGAGAGAGAGTGAGAGAGAGAGAGAGCACAACCCAGGGGAGGGGCAGGGAGAGGGAGGAGTAGACTCCCTACTGAGCAGGGGGCCTATGGGGGACTCAGTCCCAGGGTCCTGGGATCGTGACCTGAGCTCAACACGGTCACTTAACCGACGGAGTCACGCAGGTGCCAAAGAGGTAAATAATATTTTTTATTCATACTTAGGCAATTGTTTAAGTTTTATCTATTCTAGTGCTTCCTCGCCTGTAACTATAAATGCTTTGATATTTAAAATTAAAATAGTTTTTTATTATCTTTCAAAATAAAAGCATTTTCTGACATTGTATTCCCTACAATGAGTGCAACTTGCATTTTATACGTATTTGCAGTAATTTTATTGTTACCTTATTCATTTCTTAGCCACTTTATTACTTACCCTCAAATTACTTTTTTCTCTTCCTCAATTATATGCCCAAGTTAATTTCAGATCTGTCATTTATACTTGCACAAACTATTGATGAAGCTGAAGCAGTTATATAATTTTAAAAGGAAACAAATCTTATCTAATTTGTTTAAAACTCAATAACAGAAAATATATCTTGGTATATTCATCTTTCTACCAGTTTTAGAAGTAATATGATTGACATCTTAAAATTTACTGCCCATACTCCAATTCATTTTAAGGTGACACTTTCCTTTAACACTACAGAGAATTTTCAACAACAAAAACAGCATGATTCCATTCCCTCAAAATTTGTTTTGGTATGTAAATCACTACTAGTCAAAGTTTAATAACAGAATATAGAAACTGATAATGCAAACTTCTATTCTATTTTTCTATAAGGAAGTCAATGATAAATGGGATAATCTAGGGCAAAATTGTAATGTTTATTTTCTTAGGGAAAGTTTTTTGCAAAAATAATATGTAGTTTCTTAAAATTAGATTATAAAAATACTCATTTTTATTGCTAATTTATTTTAAATCATTGAGAGTGACACATGTGTTAAGATTTTAGATTTGATTCCAAAATATAAAATATACTATCACTATTTTTGACTAGTAACTTACACCTGAATTCAGTAGGTATTTTGGAAATGAATGTGCAAATTATTAAATGTGAATAAATTAATGTGTCACTAAATGTATTTCTAGGTGCTAGATTTTAAAATAGAACAGTTGCAGTTTATAAGGACAGCTTTCTTTTTGTGTATCTCTTACTAGGCCATGGGTGCATGTGTCTCTTTTACTTTTATTTTAAGAAATGTCCTGAAAATGACTAAGACCTTTAAAATCTTATGATTACTGAGAAAGCTATAGAAGAAATGCTCATTAAATACTTATTTTGTTCTAATAAATACAGAGTCAGATTATCATGCTGAAATGACCTCTCAGCCATGGCAAATACATTAAATAAGATTTGAGTGAAAAAAATCCCAAAGTATTTGCTGATTCTTCAAAAAGCTTATAAGGAATTTTAAAATCTATGTATCTATCTTCAGCTGTATAGCTACATTTCACCTAAATCTAAATTTATTCCTCACATTTATGACAAATAAACTATTTCATGCAGGAAAAGTAACTTTTTATTTGCAGAGAAGCAAATTCAAACTTTTTAATGAGTCAAACATCAGATTGCATAGAAACATCTATCTCTATTTCTAGGGGAAGTATATCCTAATATACACAAATATTAGCTTTCTGATCCCTCAGCTTCCATTTGAATACACTACCACAAATTAGTTGAACCTCCATTGTGAATACATATTATTGGGATTCCCAAACTCTGGTTAAGCAGCCAAGAGATTTGAGACTCCTTTCCAAGCTGACTTCTGGTTGAGATGGAAAACAATTACTTCATGGACTATTTGGTGATTGTTCAACACTGTCCAAACAGTATTCCTGCCTTGTATCTCGACAGCATGTTTAAATTAACTCAGTGCCCATCAGATGATTGTCCCATTTTGGAGAAAATATTATATGGAAAAAATCTGGTATCCTACTCTACCATTAGGTGGCTTTTGTTTGGCCAGCATGGGAAAACACCTAAGTGGTGAGTTAAATTAATAAACCTTTAAATTAATAAACCACACATATTATTAACTTTGATGTCACTAAAATAACCTCAAATTGAATTCTAGGAAAAAAAATCAAATTTATAAGTAACCTTTAATCTGCTATGTCCAAAATAGAGCAAGATGTGCATTTTTTTGTATGACTTTTAGTGTGTTTTTCTTGATTTTTTTTTTAATAGTTTCCTGGGTTGCCTGGGCAGCTCAGTCAGTTAGAGTGTCTGACTCTAGATTTTGGCTCAGGTCATGATCTCAGGGTTTTTTAGCTCAAGCCCCACATAGGACTCCATGCTCAGCAGGGAGTCTGCTTGAGATTTTCTTTTTCCTTTTCCCTTTGCCCCTCCCCCTGCTTGTGCTAATGCACTCTCTCTCTCTTAGGTAAATAAATAAGTGGGTCTTTAATGTTTCCTCCCTCTGAAGTATTTAGGCATATTTGAATACACTACCATAAACTAGTTGTACCTGCATTGTGAATATGTATTATTTGGATTCCCAAACTCTGATTAAGCAGCCAAGAGATTTGAAACTATCCAATTAAAGCATTACATGCTCATGGATCAGAAGAATAAACATTGTTAAAATGTCTATACTGCCCAGAGCAATCTATTCTTTCAATACCATCCTAATCAAAGTTCCATGGACATTTTTTTAAAGTGCTGGAACAAACAATCCTAAAACTTGTATGGAACCAGAAAAGACCCCAAATTGCTAAGGAAATGTGGGAAGAGAAGAACAAAGCTGGGGCATCATGTTACCTGATTTCAAGCTTTACTACAAGGCTGTGATCACCAGGACAGCATGGTAATGGCACAAAAACAGGCACATAGACCAATGGAACAGAGTAGAGAGCCCAGGCATGGACCCTCAACTCTGTGGTCAAATAATCTTTGACAAAGCAGGAAAAAATATCCAATGGAAAAAAGACAATCTCTTCAATAAATGGTGCTGGGAAAATTGGACACCTATGTATAGAAGAATGAAACTTGACCATTCTCTTACACCATACACAAAGATAAACTCCAAATGGATAAAAGACCTCAACATGAGGCAAGAATCTATTAAAATCCTAGAGGAGAGCATAGGCATTAACCTCTTCGGCATCAGCAACAGCAACTTCTTTCAAGATATGTCTCCAAAGGCAAAGAAAACAAAAGCGAAAATGAACTTTTGGGATTTCATTAAGATCAAAATCTTCTGCACAGCAAAGGAAATGGTCAAAAAAACAAAGAGGTAACCCGTGGAATGGGGGAATATATTCATAAATGACACTAGAGACAAAGGGCTGATATCCAAGATCTATAAAGAACTCCTCAAACTCAACACCCAAAAAACTATATAATCATGACAAAAAACGGGCAGAAGACATGAACAGGCACTTTTCCAAAGAAGTCATACAAATGGCTAACAGACACATGAAAAAGTGTTCATTACCATTAGCTATCAGGGAAATTCAAATCAAAACGACATTGAGATACCACCTTACACCAGTTAGAATGGCCAAAAACAAGAAGTGTTAGAGAGGATGTGAAAAAAAGGGAACCTGCTTACACTCTTGGTGGGAATGCACGTTGGTGCAGCCACTTAGGAAAATAGTGTGGAGAGTCCTCAAAAAATTAAAATTAGAGCTACTCAATGACCCAGCAATTGCACTACTGGGTATTTACCCCAAAGATACAGATGTAGTGAAAGAAGGGCTGTATGTACCCCAATGTTCATAGCTCCAATGACCACAATCGCCAAACTGTGGAAAGAGCCAAGATGCCCTACAACAGATGAGTGGATAAAGAAGATACGGTCCATATATACAATGGAATATTACACAGCCATCAGAAAGGATGAATACCCAACTTCTGTATCAATATGGATGGGATTGGAGGAGATTCTGCTTAGTGAAATAAGGCAAGCAGAGAAAGTCAATTATATGGTTTCACTTACTTGTGGAGCATAAGAAATAACATGGAGAACATTAGGAGAAGGAAAGGAAAAGTGAATTGGGGTAAATTGGAGGGGAAAACAAAGCATGAAGAGACTGTGGATTCTGAGAAACTAACTGAGGGTTTTGGAGTAGAGGGGAATGGGGGAATGGGTGAGTCTGGTGGTGGGTATTAAGAAGGGCATGTATTGCATGGAGCACTGGGTGTTATATGTAAACAATAAATCTTGAAACACTGAAAAAAATAAAATGAAATTTAAATAAATAAATAAATACTTTAAGAACAACAACAACAAAAATATCCAATTATTTCAAATATGAGAATCAATAGTGTACATAAGTATTATTTTAGGGAAAAGAAAATGTTATCTAATTGTTTCCTGGTATTATAATTTACAATTTTCTTTTACTTTTACTTCTGTTCCATGGTACAACATAAATGTATTTTTCAGTGGGCTGACATACTGACAACATCAGTACTGCCATCCTAGGTTTCTGCTTTAAGGTCTGCAGTGTTGATGATAATGAAGTGAATTGAGGAATAAAAAAGTATTTTAAACCCTTTATAAATATTCAGAGGCACTGACTTAACTCATATATAAAGGTTCTTGTTTTTGTTTTTGCTTTTCTGCTCAATGTTTCAAATGTATTTTTGAAAGGATTTTCTATTCTGTCAAATCTATTTCTCCCTGATGTTACCACAAAATATTCTAGGTCAAACTACCTTGATGTTCTCACAAACTAATAACTTTCAAGATAATTCAAGTTGTCTCTTTGTCATATGCATAGTAATCTCATCTAATTTGTTCTTTATGAGCATTTAGTAAGTCTTTCAAATTATAAATGTGAGACTAGCCCATCATCTCTGTCCCTATCTCCATTTAAAATGCCTAAATGGATTTTCATTGTTTTCAGAATGAAAAAAACCTCTGTAACAGACACTTTAAGGCACTGTGTGGGATTTCAGTAAAGTCGTAGAATACAAAATTAATATAAGAATTTAGTTATGTTTCTGTATACCAACAAACTATCAGAAAGAGAAATTAAGAATTAACTGCATCAAAAATAATAAAATACTTGGGAATAAATTTAACCAAGGAGGTAAAAGATCTGTATACTGAATACTATACGACATTGATGAAAGAAACTAAAGACAATATAAATAAATGAAAGTTACTCATGTTCATGGATTCAAAGAATTAATAGTGTTAAAAAGTCCCCATTATCTATAGCTGTCTACAGATTGAAAGCAATCCCTCCAAAAAGACCTATGGCATTTTTCACAGAAATAGAATAAACAAACCTAAAAGTTGTACAGAACCACAGAAGAATTCAAATAGCCAAAGCAATCTTAGGAAAGAATAACAAAACTTCAGACATCGTGCTCCCTGATTTTAAACTATGTTACAAAACTACTGTAATCAAAAAAGTATAGTATTGATATAAAACAGATGCATTAGTCAATGGAGCAGAATAGAGACCCCAAATATAAACCCATACATATGTGATAAATTAATTTTTCAGAAAGGAGACAAGAATATACAATGAGGAAAAGATAGCTTATTTAATAAACGGTGTTAGGAAACCTGGATAGCCATGTGCAAAACAATGAAACTGGACCACTAATGTACACCATACACAGAAATCAACATGAAATGTATTGAAGACTTGGACATAAGACCTAAAGCCATAAAACTCTTAGATGAAAACATAGGAGGTAAGCTCTTTGGCATTGGTCCTGGCAAAGATATTTTATGTTTAATATCCAGTGCTATTTTGACCCTTTATCTCACTGATTCCTCCACAGAAACTATATTGGCTTTTAGTCTCCTATTGCCATTCCTTTGACTTGGAAAGTTTGTCCCTCTCTTCTTCACCTGCTTAGCTCTGATTAGTTCTTTAGTTCTCTTCTGATCATCACTTTTTCCAAAAAATTTGACTGGAGCCTTCTACTAAAGTAAATGTCTCTATAATCAGATCTCATTATACTACTATGCCATTGTTTTGCAGAAGCAAATTTGCATTTCTTCAGGTGAATATTTGATTAATCTCTATATCTTATACTAACTGGCAATTACCAAGGTTCCAAGTGATTCCACATTGATATACCCAATGGTACATTCTCAGTTCTCATCTATCAAGAACATTTAATTCAGTTGCTGATTCCTTAATTTGTTTCAACTTAAATTGTTCAAATTTGTTTCTCACCATCCATTTGTTCTTGAGTTTTTAGCACCTAAGAACTCAGTCCTATGATTTTGTTTTCTTCTCTAAATACATTTATGTCTTAGATAAATCCATCCTTTCTAACAGCTTTATATACTATCTATAGACCCCATTTTCCAGATTTTCTTTCTACAGTGCAGAACTTTCTCCTGAATTTCATATTCACATAGCCAATTTCTACCTGTCTTTGTCAATTGGATCTCCAACTTCATGTATTCAAGACAGTTTCTACTATTTTACTCTGTGCTTTCCAACTTCTTCTCCATCTTGTAAATGTAATTGTGTGCTTCTAGTTTTTCAGGCAAAAAAAAAAAATATATATATATATATATCCAAATAAAACATTGAAATCATCCTACTTCATCCTTTATATGCTGTTACACTTCCATTCAGCAAATTCTATTAGGTATGACTTCAAATGATCACTTCACACCATCTCCATTGCTATGATTCCAGTCCTGCTGCCATCCTCTCCCCCCTGATTTTCTGGAAAAGTGTGCTAATGTCTTTCATTGCAAGTTTCTCTACAAGGGAACATCCAAACTGATCTTATAAACACAATCAGCATATGTGCCTCCTCTGCTCAAACTTCAGTGGCTTTTCATCTTACTTACATCCAAACAAAAATCACTACATGATTTGGGTCCTCATTCCCTCTACAACTACACTGTTATTTACTCTCCTAGTTCATGCTTCTCTAACTTCACCCAGTCTCTTGAATAAACTAGGTTCCTCACTGCCTTACAGCCTCTCTCTACCAGATCACCTCAGCTTGGTCTCTCAGCATCAATTCTCTCTTCAAATTTTCACTTGCCTCATCTCCATGTTCTACTCCCTTCTCTATTCTGCCTGCAAATTCTTACTGATCTGCTTTGTTTTTTCATCATAATGCCTATAATATTGCAATACAATATGGTATATAATTTACTTTTTTTTCCCTCACTGATATATTTGCAACTGTCCCTGGCAATGTTGAATGAATAAATGAAAGAATAAATGAGTGAAAGCCTCATGAAGTCAAAACTAAGCAATATGTTTTCTCCCCATTGTATCTTGGCACGGTTAGACATTCAGTGAAAATTTAAGTAAATTAAGAAAATTAAGAAAATTAAGAAAAGTAAAATTAAGAAAATTTTAAGAAATTTTCTTTTTTTTTTAAGAAAAAAGAAAATTAAGAAAATTAAGAAACATTTGTTCACTCCTCTTCCAAGGATGGTCAGTAGGAAAGAACATAAATTGGGTATCATTATTACAAAGTCTTTCCGCGCACATGAATCATTGGCATTGGCTCAGAACAAGGGCCATGTTTTATTTATTACTAAATATCAAGTTCCTGGCTATGTGATTATGCCTCATTTAATTAATAACTATTTACATCTGGACATCAATTAGCTATTTTAAAGGTGTTTTCACATATTATTTTTGATATCATTATAAAATCATCATTTTATTTATCACTATAATTCCATGAGGTAGATAGTATTGGTATTTTTATCCTTATCTTACCAATTTGAAAAAACAAATAAATAGTAGAACAGTTACTAAAACCCAGTACTCTGATAACCATCTCTAAAGCTGTTAATAGAACATTTTGATAGTAATAAATATTTTATATTATGATTTCAAGTCAAATGATTCTTTTCCACTAAAAACACAAAACCATCACTCCATCTAATTTGAAATATAAATTAGAATTTATTTTAATGAAATTTAACTGTTGGCTTTAGAGCACATGTTTTGAAACTGCCCTGAAATGCCCAATTATTAAACATTGTTCATCGTATTTCCCCTTATAATAGACTTTTTTTGTGTTTGGAAACCTGTAAGAAATCACAAACCTTGGGATTTTAATTACAGACTTTCTAAACTCCACACAGCAGCTGCAGAATAGGCATATACCAATTTTATTAACATAATAGAATGACAAGAACCAATTGAATGAATTGAGTCCCAGAAGATTCTGTCCTTTGGATGATATGTGTTTAGATAGAATAAAAAACATTACAATTATTTATTTATGATGGAAATGAGGACATAAACTTAAAGCGGCAACACAAACTAATTTTTAATTACTATACAAAGTTATACCCTGCAAACGAGCTATGTTTACACATATGTTCACAGGAAAGCTCCAAGCTTTATTTTTATTTCAAGAGTAAAGGAGAGGCAGGGGAAAATGAAACTTCATTAAATCAAGTGAAAAATAATATTCTTTTAGATTTGTGAATGAAGTATCTAGAGGGGTCTTTCTATTCTGACCCACACTAATTTGTACTATGCAACATGAAGGACAGTTGTTCAACAGCAACTAATAAGATACTCCACAGAGGAAATACATCAAATATATGTCAAAACCCTTATCCAGTGAGAAATAAAAACCAGAAAATACATTAAGTGAAGCTGCAGTTTAAAAACAAGAAAAGTTATCTGCATTTGGACCCACTGAACCATCTTTCAATAAAATTTTCATGAACACACTCTTTAACCCTGTTACCCTCTTCCAATTTCAGCATTTCACATTAGTTATGACTAAAGCTTTTCTAGAACACTTATTATTATTATTATTTTCTAGAACTTCTTATTGAGAAACTACTGCCTCATCTTTCCAGAGAGAGAATATCTGAGGAGTGAGGTTAACATATGGTGAATGAATGAGAGACCCAAAGAAAAAGAATGAAAAACAAGAAATCTACTGGGATAATATTTCCCTTGCCACTAGGTAAGTGTCACTAGATAGGTCCAATTTATTTCTTCCCAATAACAACTGATCATCATTCTACTTTACCCACATTCACAGCCCCAATCCTACCGGGGTGAATGGGACCTAGATGAATATATTTAAATAAGTAAATAACTTATTTAAATTTAAATAGTAAATTAAATAGTAAATTTAAATAAGTAAATAAGTAATTAAATAAGTAAATAACATTAAGGTGAATTGTAATGATTAATTTACTCTGAAATCTTTAAAGACTTTAATAGAGTAAAAGCTAGAACTCAGGAGTCAGTAACTCTGATTTGGAATTGTTGGCTTGCCTCTTAACTGATTTTGTGAACTTAAATTTCTTAATTCTTTGCTTTATCTTCCTCATTAAAAAAAAATCAAGGTAAAAATAGTATCTATCTCAAAGCGTTTTATGAGGGTCAAATTAGAAAACACATACACAATGTTTAGTATAGTGTCTCATACATAGTAAACATTAAAAATGTTAGCTATATAGTTATAATTGTTAACCATTTTTTAAAAAGTTAGAAAAAGGCTGCAGTGATAAAATTATATATTTAAAAACATCATTGCATTATCATATATATCAGTTTGTCAATTTTCCTGGAGAAGTGAGATGAAGTAGAAGGTGGATTAAGAAAGCAACCTTCTAAAAAGTACGGCCTTGCACTTGATCCCCTTAGTGAATACATTATAGGGACATAATATGCTTTTAAATTCCCTTACATGTAATCCCCTATTATCTTTAAGAAATACTTCCAAAGACCCCCAGTGGATTACTTGAAACCACAGATAATACTGAATCTTATATTCACTATGATTTTCCCCATACCTAAATATCTATGATAAAGTTTAATTTATAAATTAGACACCAAGGTTAACAAAATAAAATAAAACAAAATTTATAATAGAACTTATAACAATATACTGAAATTAAAATTATGTGAATGTGGCTTCTCCCTCTCTCATAACATCTCACTGTGCTGTGCTCAGTCTTCTTGTGATGATGTGAGATGATAAAATGCCTACATGATGAGATGAAATTAAGTGAATGACACAGGCATTGTGATGTAGCATTAGGCTAATATTGACCTGAAAATAGTCAGAAGGAAGATCATCTGCCTCCAGACTAGGCTGACTGCTGGCAAATGAAACCACGGAAGGCTAAATTGTGGAGAAAGGGTGACTGCTATATTTCTAACATTCCCAATATATTTCCTTAGATCAGCTTCATGTGGGATAAATAAACATAAGCTTCAATAATTGTTTCTTGATGAGTTACTTTTGTTGAAGATTTTGTAGCTGTTACACTAGAGTGAATAATTCTTTATACTCTCAAACTTAAAATCCAAACAGCTTCAATAAAAGGAGTTGAGTGATGTTTTCAAAAGAAATTATATATAATCTTATTCTTCAATTTCTTCACCTGATGATAAAAGGAAGTAATTTTTACATTTTAAATATTATATAAGACTTACTATAACATAATTTTCTTATTTTTTTTCTCCTCTTTTGGTATTGGGTTGAATGTTTTTAATATAATTTATACACTTTGGATTTTAATATTGAAATGTAAAGAAAAATACATATACCTAAGTGGATCATTCATGTTATATATTATGTGTTTATTTTAATGTTATAATGAATATAAACATATGAATGCCATCATGATGATGATATATTGCAGATACTCAGAAAATTTTAGATTTTGGATTTATCTTTAACTATATTTGATTTCTTTCCACAGACATCATTTAAATAAATAATAGTAATTATTATTATTATTATGATAGGTAAAATTTACTGAGAGGTTATTATGTGCCATTTCCTAGGTTAATCTTTTTTTATACATTAACCCATATAATTTTCAAAACAACTGAATGTTGAGTGAAGTTAAGCATATTGTCCAGGTGTTCAATTCAGGTAAGTTGAAAAACTAGGATTGGATTTATGTCTGTCTGACTACAAAAATGGAAGTTCTTGATATATAGTGCATATTATAGAGTACAAACTGAAATATTGGTTCTCTACTCAAGACAAGACTATAGTTTGAAGCAATGTCTCAATTTCAACTTCTTTTGTGCCTTTCAATTCACCCTCAAAAGATGTAATATGATGGGAAACCTGGGATACTAAATGTTATATTTTGATTGAATAGCAGACTTTATATTTACACCTGAATAAATCATTTATTTAATAATAATATGTGTGACTAGCACTTAAATCCAGTAAATTGAAATGCTGATTCTTCTCTAGGCCACATACATATCTCAATTTAGATTGCTGAGTGCCCTTCATTATCTTTTAATTCTTATGCAAAGTCAGAATTATGTTAATTTTTATTTGAACACTGAATAATGATATGATTAAAGGTAATAGCAAGAAATGACATAAAAATGTTATCCCCACTATAGTTGCCAAATTCTGAACAAAAATAAAGCCTACAAATCAGATTGAAGATTAAAAATATATATAATGGTTTAAAACTATTTAGAAATGTTATACAATTCTGGAACAATATTAATCAGATGATACATTTAGTCCATAGGTTTATAATAGAGTGAAATAAAGTCATTTCATGCAAAGAAATTTAGGAACACCAAATTACATTTTTCACTATCTCTAAGTGACAAAGCATTGATGATCTTAACTGAAATATAAATATAGGATAATGAATGCAAGTTAGACTATAGAATGCTGATGTATGAATTCACTGTGATATATGAATACAGGATAGGTTGTATAATATTGAGAATTGAAGCAGGAGGCAAGTTAGGAAGCTTCCAAGGAAGCTCTAAGAAATGAGCAATTTGAAGAAGAGGGAGGGATCCATGCAAAAGCTACTATCTTCCTATTAAAATTGGGAAAATTAGGACAATAATTTTATCTCCATAAAATTAGGACCACTTGATAATCCACACTAGTTATGGGGGCGATTAGGGGGGCAGAATTACATGTTTCAAATAATCTAGGAAATCAGGCAAATAGTTGTTCATGAGAAGTCATAGCAAACCCCAAAGGTTCAAATTTACCACAAAAAAAAAAAAGAAAGAAAGAAGGAGAGAGAGGATTTCCATTTTTACATTCAAGTAGAAATATTCAGTAGGCTGATGAAAATATCAGATAGAAGATTAGTAAATCAAGTCTAGGAAAGTGTTAACTAAAATCAGCTAAGAACACTTTAGAGGAAGAAGGTGATTATAATAATCTGTTCTCTTTCAATGTAAGCAAGAGAAACCTATCTAGAAAGCTTAACTAAAAGAGAGACATGTCCTAATATATTAAAACAAGGGAATTGAACACCATGAGGGCACTCTTTTAACTCCTCTTTTTGTACATTTCTGTTTCTCTTTTTTCAAACTTAATTCATCTTTTTCAGTCTACCTATAAAATTCATGGCTGCAAAATACAATAAAACTGATTCTCATTTCTCTTCCTTTTTCTTGCCTCTTTCAGTTTTGTTATTCTTTCCTTCTTCTTTCCCAGTTTTCTTTCAGGAGAGGAATTTGATTGAATCATTTGTCTTTCTCTTAACACTCAACAATGATGAGGAAGGTTGGTTGTGGGTACAAAACTATCTAGAAAATGGCTGCTTCCTGTATTTTGTAGGAGGTGAAGTTCATCCCTCTGAGATGCTGTAGAGAGCTAACCAAACTGCAAGAGGTGATCTTTTCAGGGATCAAAGATATAATCTAAAGAAAACCTATATCCCAGAATAAGATAAAAAAGGAGAGAGAAAAAAAGGCAAAGAACAGTTAAGAAGAAGATGAAGTCTAAACCGAGGGAAATAGAAAATCAAAAGAAACAATATATATTCAGCAGGGGGAAAATGAATAATATGTGGATTGGAAAACTACCAGTGGATTTGACCACTAAAGAATTAGTGATAATCAGAATGACAGTTTCTGCACAGATAAGGAAAGGGCTAGCTGCTACATGATTTGATGATATTCAGGTATATCATGTTTATACTATTGCCCTCAGATACTAGTATAATAACCAATATATATTTTTAAAAAGGAGTGGGAGAAAATTAGAGTAATTTTCTATGACATTCCTAATAACTGCTGTCTCTTAGTGAACTCTCTTTTTATCTGAACACCCATAAATTGCTGTTTTAAGAGTCTGTTTTAAAATATCATTGGGAATTTTTGTGTCAAATTTACCAGTCTATGGTTTCTGGAATGTAATCCTTTCTCAAAAACAAAACAAAACAAAACAAAAACAAACAAACAAACAAAAAACAAGATGCATTTTTCTTTCCAGTATTCCAGAAGCTCTCTAAATTTGGATGATTCCATAAGGCTAAATGAATGAGATGTGATCTTCTCCAAAATTTTCCTTGGTTCCCTGGGATGTGCTTTGTGTGGGTCAAGAGAAATGAACTATTTTTTTTTTTAAAGATTTTATTTATTTATTTGAGAGAGAGGCAGTGAGAGAGCATGAGCGAGGAGAAGGTCAGAGGGAGAAGCAGACTCCCCGTGGAGCTGGGAGCCTGATGCGGGACTCGATCCCGGGTCTCCGGGATCATGACCTGAGCCGAAGGCAGTCGTCCAACCACCTGAGCCACCCAGGCGTCCCGAAATGAACTATTTTTAAGCAACCATCTGCTCTTGCATTACCTTTCATTTTATTTTCCTCTTTCCCACAATTTTTTTTTTAACTTTTCTTGTTTAAAGACCATTTGCTTTGACATAGAAATTGGACAATAAAACACTGAGTAGTCCTTTCTGTTATCTCTACATAATATACATCTGCCTCAAACCAACATTAGAAATAAAATTTCAATTTCTACTTGAGGCCCAGTTCATTTTATTTTATTTAATTTTTTTGTAAAGATTTTATTTATTTATTTGACAGACACAGATCACAAGTAGGCAGAGAGGCAGGCAGAGAGAGGAAGGAAAGCAGGCTCCCTGCTGAGCAGAAAGCCCAATGTGGGGCTTGATCCCAGGACCTGGGATCATGACCTCAGCTGAAGGCAGCGGCTTAACCCACTGAGCCACCCAGGTGCCCCAAGGCCCAGGTCATTTTAGAAGAGTCATTTTTTTGTTTCCATAACACTTTTAGATGCAAAAACAAGGGTGGCATAGGATAAACTATGTCCTTAAGGCCCCTGCAGTTTTGTCCACAGGTGGAAAATGAGACTCAAATAAAATTGGTAAGTATGGAATGGTAGAGATGTCTTTATGGGAAATATTAAATTGGGCATGGGAATATGTTTGCATTGCAAAATCATAGCCAGCTTGAATCCTGACATGATTTCACAGACACTTGTAATATAATTTCTGGCTGTTATCTTCCAATTAAAAGTTGGTTCCTGGACTTCATAACCTGTTTATTGTACATTGAATTATCATCTATTATTTTTAGGAATTACCAAGTGAACATATATGTGATTATTATGAGAGGTTTTATGTAATCAAATGAAGTGATGACTTATGATCACATAATTGTATGTCATATCATCAAAATTTTTTCCTCCACTCTCATAAAAACATAGGATCTCACTCAAAAGGTTTCCTCACAATCCTGAAATGGACTGTAGTCATTCCTGCTTTCATATGGTAGTATATATTTTTGAATTCTTTTTCCTATGTCCGAATTTTTTCTCTGTATACTCTACCCATCAAGAATAAGTTCAAGCCCCACCCCTGAGGTAAAGCATTCTCTGAGGAGGATTTTAACTTCAATATGTATCTCTTTCCCTAACTCCCTTTATAGTTAAGTTCTATATACTAAAATTCACACATTATTATACATTTTTCTTAATTTTTCATTCTTAAAGCAGTACTTTTAAGCTTTTATTATATACATTATGCTTATTTATTCATAAATGCATTAATTATCAAATAATAAACACTTTGTGAATGTGTTTCTTTTGTTCACAGAAAGAAAATTACCATGGCAAGGACTGGCTAATCCTATTAGCACATTTATTTGAACAACATACAGGGTATAAGCGGAGGCTGAAACAAAGGGTAACAACAATTCTGTCACCTTGTCTTTTATATTTTCAGTGGTCTATAAAATAAATATAATGCTAGGATAATAGTAGTTGCATACTAAATGCTTAGATTTATAAATAGGGAGCAGTTAACACTTCAAAGTTGAATCTATGTCATAGTGTTTAAACTAGCTCTAAAACTAGAACCTGGAGGAAGCCAGAGCTGGAGGGAGATGAATAATGGAGAAGGGTGGCCTTGTGGTGGATCTGAATATGAGAAATGGTGAAAGAGACAAAACTACTTGGTAGTTCCTCCTGAGTAAACACAGGAAGATATTAGGCAGGACAATACTAAACAATGAAGATTCAGAAAACTCTCCACAGAGAGGCATATTTGTGAAAAGCAAAGGAAACTAGCATTATTTAAAATGTGAGTAGCAGCAGGAAGTCTACCAATTATTTTACATATTTCACCTAACTCAATCTTCATGATAATCTTTTATAGTTTTTATTGTTACGGAGAGGCATATTTGTGAAAAGCAAAGGAAACTAGCATTATTTAAAATGTGAGTAGCAGCAGGAAGTCTACCAATTATTTTACATATTTCACCTAACTCAATCTTCATGATAATCTTTTATAGTATTTATTGTTATTTATACTCTGTAGATGAGGAAACTGAAGATAATGGGTATATGACCAATAGGGTAAATGTAGTTTTGCTCTATATATGAAAGATACTTGAAAAATAAATGAAGGATAAAATGAAGGATAAAAGAAACATATATTTGCTATATAAGAAGAAGAAAAAATAAATATATAGATTGCTCTTGAGACTATACAATCAAAACATATAAACTATAAACCCATGATAAATATACATATATCTGAATTTTTTTTCAAAACCATAACAACACATTGAGCCAAAAGTCTTTTTCCTTTCAGGGAGATATTCTGGCATTAGACAAGCACATCCTCTCTCATGAAATTGTATTTCCAGGATTCTGGCAAATATAAACTTAATCCAACCAGGAAATGGAAGAAAAGTCATAAATAGAAATGTACAGTATATAATATTCATTTTTAAAGGATTTTTTCCTTTCACATAATTCTCTGAAGGCTTGGTCACTTCTGAGACTTTCTATCAGCTTTATTTTATGCTGTACTTTTTTCCAATTCACAATTTTATCAAAGGAATTAAGTTCAACAGGCAAAATCTTGGTAAACAAGAGCACTGTATTCCACTTGGAATAAAGTGAAAAGCAAAGCAAGAAAACACACAAACTCACAATCATGCAAACATCAACATATATCAGAAACTGAATATTTAAAATAATATATATTTATATTTGTAGGAATTTATGACTAATGTTGGTACACTGAACTAGTATTATCACCAACAGAATTGGCTCCGTCAATTAAGATGGCTTGGAAGATTGAGAAAAAAAAAAAAAAAAGAATCATGGTGAGTCATGCAGAATGGATAGGAGCTCACCTTTAACTTTATTCTTTGAAGCAGCCGCTGGTTCCAAGGAAAGATTGCACAAGAAGAGAACAAACATATTAGATATTAGACAGAATGTCTAGTAAGAAAAAGATATGTTATTACTATTAAACTCTAAGAAGGTAATATTTATGATTACACAATCGATACACTTTAGATGAATAGAATCTATAATTAAGAAAATAATAGTTGGTTACATTTTGTTAGTATATGATTAAAGTCTTTGAATAAGAAAGAGTAAAATAGATCGGAGACACACAGTGCAAATTCCAAACACCATAAGGACTACATGAATTACTTTTAAGGACTGTATATCTTTTCTTTCTCCCTCCTTAACTCAACGTTAGTTAATTCAATTAAAGAAAGTGAATTGTGGGAAATCAGAGGGGGAAACAAACCATGAGAGACTGTGAACTCTGAGAAACAAACTGAAGGTTTTGGAGGAGAGGAGAGTGGGGGTTTGGGTAAGCCTGGTGGTGGGTATTAAGGAGGATACATATTGCATGGAGCACTGGGTGTGGTGCATAAGCAATGAATTTTGGAACACTGAAAAAAAATAAAGTAAAATAAGAAATACTCGCATATACTTTAAATATATTTTATATTATTTAATGATTAAAATCTAACCCATAAGATTCCTTGCATTTGCTGAGTGCTTACTAAATGCCAGAGCCTGAGTTTGAGTATTTTCTATCCACTTGCCACATAATAATGACAGTTTCAAGAAGTAAGTTATGTACTCTGAAAACTATAGAACACTTATGAAAGAAATTGAAGAGGACACCAAGAAATGGAAAAATATTCCATGCTCATGGATTAGAACAAACATTATTCAAATGTCTATATTACACAAAGAAAACTACACATGTAATGGCATTCCTATCAAAATACCACCAGCATTTTCTACAGAGCTGGAACAAATAATCCTAAAATTTGTATGGAACCACAAAAGACCCCAAAGAGCTGAAATAATCCTGGAAAAGTAAAGCAAAGTTGGGGCATCATGATTTCAGGCTCCAAGTTATATTAGAAAACTATAGTCATCAAGACAGGATGGTACTGGCACAAAAAACATATTGATCAAAAGAATGGAATAGAAAACCCAGAAATGGACCCACAACTATATGGTAAAATAATCTTCAACAAAGCACAAAGGAATACCCAATGGAAGAAAAGTCCCTTCAACAAATGGACAGCAACATGCAGAAGATTGAAACAGGACCACTTTCTTACACCATACACACACACAAAAATTCAAAATAGATGAAAGATTTAAATGTGAGTTAGGAAACCATCAACACCCTAGAGGGCACAACCTCTTTGACCTTGACCATAGCAACTTCTCCCTAGACATGTTGCCAGAAGCAAGGGAAACAAAAGCAAAATTGAACTATTGGGAGTTCATCTAGATAAAAATCTTCCACAGAGTGAACATAACAATCACCAAAACTAAAAGACAACCTTTGGAATGGGAGATGATATTTGCAAGTGGCATATCTGATAAAGAGTTAGTATCTAAAATATTTAAAGAACTTAGAAAACTCAACACCTAAAAACAAATAATCCAGTTAAGAAATGGGCAGAAGACATGAATAGACATGAATAGACATTTTGCCAAAGAAGACAACCAAATGGCTAAGAGACACATGAAAATATGCTCGATATCGCTCATCATCAGAGAAATACCAATCAAAACCACAATGAGACATCACCTCACACATTTGTCAGAATGGTTGAAATTAACAACATAAGAAGCAGCAGGTGTTGGTGAGGATTTGGAGAAAGGGGAACTCTCTCACACTTTTGATGGGATACAAACTGGTGCAGCGACTCTCAGAAACAGTATGGAGCATCCTCAAAAAGTTAAAAATAGAACTGCCCTACAGTGCAGCAATTGCACTACTAGGTATTTACTCAAAGGATACAAAAATACAGATTTGTTGGGATACATGCACCATGATATTAATAGAGGCATTATCAACAACAACTAAACTACGGAAAGAGCCCAAATATCCATGACATGGACATGGACATGGATAAAGAAATTGTGTGTGTGTGTACATGTGTGTGTATCTACACATGTATGTATAAAATGGAATATTACTCAGCCATCAAAAAGAATGAAATCTTGCCATTTACAATGACATGGATAGAGCTAGAATGCATTTTGCTAAGCAAAATAAGTCAGAGAAAGACAAATACCATGAGATTTCAATCATCTGTGGAATTTAAATCACATAACAGATGAACAGATGGGAGGAGGAAAAAAAGAGGGAAACAAACCATATGAGACTCTTAAAGATAGAGAACAAACTGAGAGTCAATGGAGGGAGGTGGGTAGAGGTGGGATAGATGGGGGATGGGTATTAATGAGGGCACTTGTTATGATGAGCACGGGGTGCTGTATGTAAGTAATGAATCACTGAATTCCACTCCTGAAACCAATAGTCCACTGTGCGTTGATTAACTAGAATTTAAATACAAATTTAGAGAGAAAAAAAGAAATTTTGTTATCATTTTCTCACAGATGTGGAAACTAAGACTCAGAAAAGTCAAATTACTTGCTGACTATGACACAACTGGAAAGAAGCAAATTTGGGATTTGATCCTAGCTATGTCTAATTTCTAAATCTGTGAATTTAGGATTTAAGGCATAGTTCAGTTGCCAACTGAACTGCAAATATCAGGTCTACAAAGCCAAATCAAAATTGCATGATTCACTAGTCTTCAGCTATTTGGTACTCGGTATTTGGTACTTTGGTATTTGGTTGACTACATGGGTATAAAACTAGAAAATTCCATTACTTTAAATGGCATTATCCCCATTAAGAAGTAGAAATTTCAATTTATTTGTATCTAATAGCAAACACTATTTAGGTCCAGAAGTACACTTAATGAGGAAATTAGAAGTCATACAAGAGAGTTCTTTACTCAAAGAAAGGCTTCTAGATGCAATGTAGAGATACCTCTAAACAGTTTGCTATTGTTAGAAAAATAAATTTTGCAATTTTTGTAAAAGCCAGTAACATACATATTTTGTGTATGTCGGTTCCCCAAACAGGATCATACACATGACTTTGTAGTCTTTCCTTCACATTTTCCAGGTTGATGCATGGCATTCTAACTCACTATTTTAACAGTTGTGTATTTTCCCACAGTCTCTATGAATGAGACCATTTCCCTATTGATAAACAATCAGATCAGTTGTAGAGTACTTTTTTTTTTCTGCTACTAACAATACTGCAATGCACATCCTATGTCATGCCCCTTATGTATTATAGTGGTGTTTAGTTTCTGTAGGAGAGCTCTGCAGGTTGTTTTCATATTTTTTTTTTTCAGGAAAGAAAAAAAGCCCAACAAAGATGAATACCTTTAAATATTGCAGATGGAAGGGTTGAGATTATTTGGAAAGGAAATTCACAAGTATATTGAATGCTCTAAAATAAGAAGAAACCAGAATAAGAGAAAATAGAAAAGAATAGAATCCAGTGTTTCAAATAAATGATACACTGCAAACTCCTTTGCTCTTTTAAACTGTTGCATTTAACTTTTGTTACTACATTTTTTTTTCTTTTAAAGATCTTGTTTATTTATTTGACAACAGAGATCACAAGTAGGCAGACAGACAGGCAGAGAGAGAGGAGGAAGCAGGCTCTCTGCTGAGCAGAGAACCCAATGCAGGGCTCAATCCCAGGACCCTGGGATCATGACCTGAGCCGAAGACAGAGGCTTTAACCCACTGATCCACCCAGGCACCCCTTACTATTTGTTTTTCAACAAAAATTCAGGTCTTAGTTTCTTCATAGACGTTTACTGGTTTTCAAAATTCTAATCACTGGGAATTATTTTCCTCTTTTGTATTATTTTTAAGGTTGCACAAGGCTGAAACACATTGTTAGAATATGCAAAATGTTATTTCCCTCAATTTCAAAGAAAATATTTCAATGCATCAGTGTACTCATTTGTTCATGTGAAGAGAAATTTTGCTTCAAATTCAAATTTATCACTTAAAAATTTTAGCATGAATTGAAAGAAAAATTATGAAAACCCCTTAAAAGTATTTAAGATAATAACTAGTATTTAATATGTAAAGATACAACCAATATTGCATAAAGATTCATGTTGAATTGAATAAAAATAGAGAAACTAAAATAGAAAAGACAAATCTTTACATTTCTTAGGGGAATGGAGGTGAATTATTGAAAGATCTCAAACATTACACAAAGGCGGATGATTGTATTCTTAAATTATGGGGTAGAAACCAACATAGAATAGAAAGGAAAACAAAAGCTCTATGCCTGTTTCTGTGTGTTCAGGCAGCTAATACTAAACTAGACTGGTTAATATAATTGGAAAGAGGCCAGGCTACCAGGCTTGTTAGCCCAATTATAATTCTCTGCATATTCAATAAAAGAAGCCAAGATGACAGCAATACTGTCATAAATGCCATGTTCAATACTTGTAAGATTTTCCATTGTCAGCATAGCCCAATTATAAGTCAGTTGTAAAGTGCACATTGCACACCACCTAAAAGTGACTGAAAATTATCTTAAAAATGCTTTTTTAACATTCATAGTTAAAATGAAAAGAAAGGAAATAAAGGTACTTTGACCAGAGAAAAGTTTTAGAGATGACATAAACATTTCTTCACATTTATACTAAAAGCACTAATTTGTAACTATAACATTATAGTTGTTCATACTATTTTTTTTAGAGATGATTAGTTAAATATTAAACTTGTAACTGCTATTATATTAGTTTCACAAGCGTGAAAATTTGGGAATATAATTTTGAAGAAAAGTATGAATAGTAACAGAATTATCATAGTTATTTATATATGATTTCAGAATATTTAGTGAATATTAGACATTATATTAATATTAATAAAAATTAACTCTAAAAACTCCAATATAAATGATGAAAAAGTTAAATACAATTAGTTGGTTATGTTAACAATAGAGTTACATTGAATTCGTTGACAATCTATCTTAAAAATATCACTAATAAATTCATGAAGTATTTTGTGAACTCTAAGACAGTGTTTCTTAAAATAAAGTACAAGAACTATAAATAGGGCATGAGGGCATACTCAACTCAGGGGAGATTAGACCAATTTTACCTAACTCAAAATTGATACAACCTCGTCACACTTTCTTTTAATTCCTACTTCTTATTTTAAGATTTACTATCATAACAAAAGGGTGATATATTTTATTAGTATCTGCTATGTGTAAATAGTGTTAACATACTCAATTTGTGGTTACCTTTAGAAATGGCTGCTGAAAAATAATTTAGCAACAAAGCATTTAGTAAACAGCAAAGATATTACTTTGCTATTTATTCATTTATTCACAGATACTAATGCTAAAGCAGTATGGATCTTTTCATTTCAAGATTATGTAGAATTTCTTTGAAATGCTTTGATATTTTAGCCTAGTCTTTGGTATTCTTCTTTTCATAAGCAAATTTATAAATAAAGGATCAATGTTTCTTAATATGAAGCCATGAACTTAAAAAGTGTTTAGGCTTTCTAAGAAGACAAAGGCTACTAACATCTATGACTTCATATTCCTGATCTCAAATATATTAGAGTTTCCCTTGTCCCAAATTTATTGGCAATGAAATAAAATAAAACAAATAAATTAACTGCCATGGATACTGTACAATATAATTTTTAAATATGAAAAAGTTACTCATATATATGTGCAAATTATAAAAATAAAGGAGAATACACTGCCACTACTTTCTAGAAGAAATACAGTGAAAACAAAGATATTCAGAATATTACAAAGCTGAGATCTAGAAAGGATAACATTACTTTTTCTAGGTCACAAAGCTATTCACAAATTTAAAACCAAAACAGCATCCTGGATGAACACATGTATATTAAAATCTGCTACATCAAAATGCAATCATTAGATATAGTATAGCAATGTAGTGCTAATCAATACCATGTGAGTTTGATTCCTTTTTACAAAAAGGAAATCACACTGATTAGAAAAGGGGAAATAGTAGTACATTTACTTTATTAGACACCTACCACATTTTTACAGTCTCTCAAAATATGGAAATTAAATAATTGCATTTTTAGGTCTAGATAACCACCCACATTTTCTCCTTTTCTCATTTTTTCAGCAAACCTCCAATACAAACCTAAACACATTCTTTCACTAATCAGTTGAGGTTTATTTAAAATAATATCTTTCTTAGCTATCAACTAACATCTAATATCTAATGTCTAAACATTAGAATTTCCCCCTAAGGCTCATTAGAACTTGAAAACATGTGATAGAATCCAATGTCTTTCACAAGTTTTTTCTTTCTCAACCACATAAATTTTACAGTAGGAAACAAATGTAAAAAATGATGCTTGAGAAAGAAACGTTTGCTAAAGAAGTTATACTCCAAAGCAACCAAATATTTGATGGGTGAAAATTTCTCTTCAGACAAATACACCAGCCAATGAATAAAGAGGAAATGATAGAATTTGAAAACCACCATACTGTAGTGCCTAACAAGTTCTCATATGTAGGCAGCTAACACTGTCTGTCCTATCATCATTAAAAGAAAGACTAGGTGGGGAGAAAAGATGGTGGAGGACTAGGGGACCCTATTTCAACTGGTCCCCTGAATTGAGCTGGATATCTACCAGGCCATTCTGAACACCCACAAAACCAGCCTGAGATGTAGGAAGATATATCTGGATCTCTACAAACAGAATATCTCCAGAGTTGGTCTCAAGGTATGAAGTAGTGAGCCCTGATTCTGTGGGCAGATATCAAAAAATAAATGGAGGGGGAGAGAGAGCCTCCAGGATCCTGCACTGCCTAAGGGCAAAAGCCTTCCACACTGGAGACTGGGCACAGACTTGCAACCAGAAAGCAAAGGGGAAAGGACCTTAGGACAGCCCCCCAGATTGAACCTGGACCTGCAGTGGTATGCATGTGAACTGGGGGTGGCTTGTGGTTTTAGAAGCACAAAGGGCAGAGACGTGCCTGAACCTGGAAGCGAGGGCTGGGAGTGTGTGGCTCTGGGGCACCTAACCCAGGACACTGTGTTTTTTAGCAGCACAGACATAAATGGAGATAGTGTGGCCTGGAGTGGTTAGTGGAGAGCAGATTGAGATCTCTCTTATCTGAGACAGAGGTTTGGATACAGTCACTTTGCTCTGACTCTTGAAGAGACATGGAATGGCACCAGGTCAAGATGCCAGAGAACAAAAGCCCCCCAAAACAGGTTTTCACTGAGCCCATGCCCTCCACCAAGGCAGGGCAACTCTTCCCAAACAGGGTTGCCTGAGTAATAGCATGCAGGCCCCTTCTCCAGAAGACAGGCTGGAAGAATAAGAGGCCAACACCCCTAAGAACCCTATAAAATAGATGCATCTTACCTGGGTTGTTGTCAATAATTTGGACTCTGTACACTCCCTCAACCACCCCTCAACAGAATGACTAAGAGGAAGAACCCCCAACATAGGAAAAATTCAGAGACTGTGACCTCTGCCACAGAACTAATGGATATGGATATAAGCAAGATGTCAGAAAAAGACTTCACTAACAGTTATACAGACAATAGCTAAGATGGAGAAAATGATCCTTGGCAACACAGATTTTCTAAGGGCAGAAATGAGATCTAATCTGGCAAAATTTAAAAATGCTATCAATGAGATCCAATCAAATCTAGATACTCTAGCAGCTAAGGTAAATGAGACAGAGAAACAAATTAGTGGTCTAGAAGACAAACTGATAGAAGGAACAGGAGGGGGGCCTGGAGCAAACAGCTTAAAATCCATGAAAACAGAATTAGAGAAATAAATGATGCCATGAAATGGTCCAATGTCAGAATTATTGGGATCCCTGAGGGAGTGGAGAGATAAAGAGAACTAGAAGATATATTTGAGCATATCATAGCTGAGAACTTTCCTAATCTGGAGTATGAAAAAAGTATTCATGTCCTAGAGGCAGAGAGGACCCCTCTTAAGATCAAGGAGAACAGACCAATGCCCTGGCATGTTATAGTAAAACTTGCAAATATTAGAACCATGGAAACCATCTTAAGGGCAGTAGGGGGAAGAGATTCCTTACTCCAGAGGGAGAAATATCAGAATAATGTCAAATCTGTCCACAGAGACCTGGCAAGCCAGAAAGGGCTGGCAGGACATATTCAGGGTACTGAATGAGAAGAGCATGCAACCAAGCATACTTTATTTGGCAAAGCTATCATTCAGAATGGATGGAGTGATAAAGAGCTTCCAGGATTGGCAGAAAGAAAGAATATGTGACCACTAAGCTGGCCTTGCTAGAAATATTAAGGGGGGTTCTCTAAAAGGAGAAAGACCCAAGAGTGACATAAAACAGAAGTTTACAGAGATGATCTATAGAAACAATGACTTCACAGGCAACATGATGACAATAAAATCATATCTTTTAATAATCATTCTCAATGTGAATGGCTTAAATGCTCCTATAAAAAGGCACTGGGTTGCAAATTGGATAAAAAGACAGAACCTATCCATATGCTGTCTACAAGAGACTCATTTTGAACCTAAAGATACAACCAGATTGAAAGTGAAGGGCTGGAGAACCATCTTTCATGCCAATAGACCTCAAAAGAAAGCTGGGGTAGCAATTCTCATGACTGATGGATTAGATTTTAAGCTAAAGACTGTAGTTAGAGGTACAGAAGGACACTCTATCATTTTTAAAGGGTCTATCCAGCAAGAAGATCTAACAATTGTAAATATTTATGAGCCCAACATGGGAGCAGCCAACTACATAAGCCAACTGTTAACCAAAATAAAGAGACATATTGATAATAATAAGTTAGTAGTAACAGACTTCAACACTCCACTCTTAGCAATAGACAGATCATTTAAGCAGAAAATCAACAAAGAAACAAGAGCTTTGAATGACACACTGGACCAGATAGACCTCATAAATATATGCAGAACATTCCACCCTAAAACGACAGAATACTCATTCTTCTTGAGCATATAAGGAACTCTCTCCAGAATGGAGCACATAGTGGGTCACAAATCAGGTCTCATTCTTACCAAAAGATTGAGAGGATCACATGGTTTTCTCTTTCCTCTTATTAATGTGCTCTTTCACATTGATTGATTTGTGAATGTTGAACCACTCTTGCATCCTGGGGATAAATACCACTTGGTTGTAGTGGGTAAACCTTTTAATGTACTGTTGGATCCTATTAAATAGGATCTTATTGAGAATTTTGGCATCCATATTCATCAGGGATATTGGTCTGAAATTATCCTTTTTGATGGGGTCTTTGCCTGGTTTGGTGATCAAGGTAATGCTGGCCTCATAGAATGAGTCTGGAAGTTATCCTTCTGTTTCTATTTTTTGAAACAGCTTCAGGAGAATAGGTATTATTTCTTCTTTGAATGTTTGGTAGAATTCCCCAGGAAATCCATCAGGTCCTGAACTCTTGTTTTTTGGGAGGTTTTTGATCACTGCTTTAATCTTGTTACTGGTTATTGGTCTATTCAGGTTGTCACTTTCTTCCTGTTTCAGTCTTGGCAGTTTATAGGTTTCCAGAAATGCATCCATTTCTTCCATGTTACTTCATTTATTGGCATAGTCGTTGTTAATAATTTTTGATAATTGTTTCTATTTCCTTGGTGTTAGGAACTTTCATTCATAATTTTATTAAATTGGATCTTTTCTCTTTTCTTTTGTATAAATCTGGCCAGTGGTTTAATGATCTTATTAATTCTTTCAAAGAACTAGCTTCTAGTTTCATTGAAATGTTCTACTATATTTCTGGTTTCTAATTCATTGATCTCTGCTCTAATCTTAATTATTTCTCTTCTCACATGTGGGCTAGGCTTAATTTGCTGTTCATTCTCCAGTTATTTTTTTTTAAGATTTTATTTATTTATTTGAGAGAGAGAGAGAGAGAAAGAGAATGGGAGAGAGAGCATGAAAGGAGAGAGGTCAGTGGGAGAAGCAGACTCAGGGAGTCCAATGTGGGACTCAATTCCGGGACTCCAGGGTCATGACCTGAGCTGAAAGCAGTCACTTAACCATCCATTTCCTCTAGGTTGCTTAACTTATTGGCATATAACTGTTGATAATAGCTTCTGATGATTGTTTCTACTTCCTTGGTGTTAGTTGTGATCTCTCCCTTTTCATTCATAATTTTATTAATTTGAGCTTTCTCTCTTTTCTTTTGGATTAGTGTGGCCAATGGTTTATCGATCTTATTGATCCTTTCAAAAAAC
>PISX010002693.1:0-65190 GCA_004024625.1 Mellivora capensis | reverse complement strand
GTCACTTAACCAACTGAGCCACCAGGTGCTCTCATTTTCCAATTCTTTAACATGTGAAGAGTATGTGTTTTCGGACTTTTCTTTTTATTTTTCTCTTTTTGAGTGAGGCTTGGATGGCTATGTATTTCCCCCTTAGCGCCATCTTTGCTGTATCCCATAGGTTTTGGACCAATGTGTTTTCATTCTCATTGGTTTCCATAATTTTTTTAAGTTATTCTTTGATTTTCTGGTTGACCCTAGTACTCTTGAGCAGGATGGTCTTTAGCTTCCAAGTGTTCAATTTTTTTCCAAACCTTTTCTTGTGATTGAGTTCCAGTTTCAAATCATTGTGGTCTGAGAATATGAAGGGAACAAAATATGACATCCTTTCCTGATTAAAACTCGTCAGAATGTAGGGATAGAGGGAAAATTCCTCAACTGCGTAAAATCTACCTATGAAAAATTCTCAGCAAATATCATTTTCAATGGGGAAAAGCTGACAGCCTTTCCCTTAAGACCAGGAACACGACAAGGATACCCACTCTCACCACTATTGTTCAACATAGTACTAGAAGTACTAGGAACAACAATCAGTCAACAATAAGAAATAAATTGTATTCAAATTGGCAAAGAAGAAGTCAAACTCCTTTTTTTCACAGATGACATGATACTTTATGTAGAAAACCCAAAAGACTCCACCCCCGAATTACTAGAACTCATACAGCAATTCAGTTACGTGGCAGGATACAACATCAATGCACAGAAATCAGTTGCTTTCTTATACACTAACAATTTAACAGTAGAAAGAGAATTTAGAGAATTGATTTCATCTACAGTAACACCAAAAACTATAAGATACCTTGGAATAAACCTAAGCAAAGACATAAAGGATCTTTACTCGAGGAACTACAGAACACTCATGAAAGCACATGAGTGCATGAAGAAAACACAAAAAGATGTAAAAACATCCCATGCTTATGGATCAGAAGAATAAATATTGTTAAAATGTCTATGCTTTCAACATCATCAGATCAAAATACCAATGACATTTTTCAAAGTGCTGGAACAAACAATCTTAAAATTTGTATAGAACCAGAAAAGACTCCAAATCGCAAAGGAAATGTTGAAAAAGAAAAACAAAGCTGAGGGCATCATGTTGCCTGATTTCAAGCTATATTACAAATCTCTGATCACCAAGACAGCATGGTATTGGCACAAAAATAGACATATAAGACAATGGAACAGAATAGAGAGCCCAGATATAGACCCTTAACTCTATGGTCAAATAATCTTCGACAAAGCAGGAAAAAGTATCCAATGGAAAACAGACAGTCTCTTCAATAAATGGTGCAGGGAAAATTCGACAGTTATATACAGAAGAATGAAACTTGACCATTATCTTACACCATATACAAAGATAAACTCAGAATTGATGAAAGACCTCAGTATGTGACAGGAATCCATCAAAATCCTAGAGGAGAACATAGGCAGTAACTTCTTCAACATTGGCCACAGGAACTTCTTTCAAGACATGGCTCCAAAGGCAAGGGAAACAAAATAAAAAAATGAACTTTTGGGACTTCATTAAGATAAAAAGTTTCTACACAGCAAAGGAAACAGACAACAAAACAAAGAAGCAACACATAGAATGGGAGAAGATATTTGCAAACGACACTACAGACAAAAGACTGATATCCAAGATCTATAAAGAACTCCTCAAATTCAACACACACAAAACAGATACTCACATCAAAAATTGGGCAGAAGACATGAAGAGACACTTCCCCAAAGTGTCCAAAGAAGACGTACACATGGCTAACAGACACATGAAAAGGTGTTCATCATCATTAGCCATCAGAGAAATTCAAATCAAAACCACATTGAAATATACCAGCTTACACTATTTAGAATGTCAAAAATTGATGAGGCAAGAAACAATAAATGTTAGAGAGATTATGGAGAAAGGGGAACCCTCTTACGCTGTTTGTGGGAATGCAAATTAATACAGGCACTTTGGAAAGGTGTGGAAATTCCTCAAAAAATTAAAAAAAAAAAAGAATAGATACATAACCCCTTCCCCACTCCTCAAAAAAATAAAAAGAATAGATGTATAACCCCCCCCCAAAAAATTAAAAATACAGCTACCCAATGGCCCAGCAATTTCACTACTGAGTATTTGCTCCAAAGATACAGATGTAGTGAAAAGAAGGGGCACATACACCCCAATGTTCATAGGAGCAATGTTCACAGTAGCCAAACTGGAAAAGCTGAGATGCTCTTCAACAGATGAATGGATAAAGCAGATGTATGTGGTCCATATATACAATGGAATATTACTCAGTCATCAGAAAGGATGAATACCCAACTTTTGCATCTACATAGATGGGACTGAAGGAGATTATGTTAAGTGAAATAAGTCAAGCAGAGAAAGTCAATTATCATATGGTTTCACTTATTTGTGGAACATAAGGAATAGCATGGAGGACATAAGGAGAAGGAAGGGAAAAATGAAAGGGGGGGGTAGATCAGTTGGGGAGATGAACCATGAGAGCTATTGCCTCCAAGAAACAAACTGAGGGTTTTAGAGGGGAGGGGGATAGGGGGATGGGTTAGCACAGTGATAGGTATTAAGGAGAACACATATTACTTGGAGCACCGGTTGTTATACGCAAAAAATGAATCATCGAACAACACCAAAAACTAATGATGTACTGTATGGTGACTAACATAACAATAAAAGGAAAAAACAAACGAAAATAAATAAATAAATTAATTAATTAATTAAAAGAAAAACTACCAGACATTATATACTTTCCCCATGGAGGGGCACAATATCACTTAAAAAGTTTTTTTTTCTTTAATTTTGGTTTTTTTTTCCCCAAATTTTCAAATTTGGATGGGATTATGTCTCTACATTGAACTTCCAATGTCCAATAAAAACGGGACCAAAAATCCATGCATCAAATCTTGAATAAAATCTTGAATATGGGAAACCACACATAAGCAATTCTGACTTTTTAGCAAATAGATTTCAGGGGAAAAAAAATTGAAGAGGGAAATTAAGGGATGTACCAAAACAATTGCTTACAAGTACAGACTACTTTGAATCCTGTTGAACACTGGATATTTTATGATATTAAGGAATTATTCTTAATATTTAGGTGGGATAATATTATTTGACTTTTTTTTAGGCCATTATCTTTTTATAAAGCTAAATATTTACAAAAAATAGTCAGGTGTCAGATTCTTCTCAATGTAACCCCAGGATGCATGTTCCTTACTATATTTTCTTTTTATTTTGTATACAATTGAAATTTCTGATAACAAAAATGTCTTTAAAATCTTTAAAATATTCAATTAAATATCTGGGCTTATATCCGGGCTTATTTCTGTTTTATTTATTTATTTATTTATTTTTTAAAAGATTTAAAAGATTTATTTATTTATTTATTGAGAGAGAGAGAATGAGAGAGAGAGAAAGAGCATGAGTGGAGAAAGGTCAGCAGGAGAAGCAGACTCCCTGCTGAGCAGGGAGCCTGATGTGGGACTCCATCCCAGGACTCCAGGATCGTGACCTGAGCTGAAGGCAGTTCCTTAACCAACTGAGCCACCCAGATGCCCCTTATTTCTGTTTTAAATATTACTATTTCTCAATGACACTTCTCTTATAATATGATTAAATATAATAGTGTATATAAAACAGTACTGTTTGTATTTTTTATATTACATATGGTCAATTTATCATGTGAGGAAATTATTTATGGCACCATTGAAATAATTTTGGTTTATGAAATTTAGTCTTTAAAATGTAAGACACATTAATTCCCTCTATGAAATAACCGTTTTACTTCTAGAGCGATGAAAGAGAGGCTGGTTTTGAGCTTCTAACTACTTTCTCCATATGTATTTTGAGAATTAAGTAATCTATGTAATTATTTCTTTTCCATGTTTCCTCAGTCTATAAATACTAAATTAATTATATGTATCACAATAACTGTTACTTTGTATGAAGAAGTTTTCTGTTTCCATGCTTCTAGCACTGATAGTTTACATATAAACTATTTATATGCCCTTATTATATATTTATTTCTTTTGCTCTCAAGAATCTCTTTAAACTTCACGACTCACTACCAATCTACAAATCTCTTTTTCTTATGCTATATTCCATACTTCTCTGTAGGCTTATGACTTTCACTGTGATAGGAATAGGGATAAGTTTTCAAGGCCTTGTAAAAAATTGGACTCAAACTCATGCCTCTAGAAGAGACTATAAAATAAAGTCAAACCCTTAGATGTATCAGTCATATATTATTATGAAAGCTTTGAGGCACTACCAGAATAAAAGTTTCTCCATAAATAAAGTACATAGATATCTTTGAAGTTATATTTTATGTCTATGTTACTGAACCAGGGAGTTATTTTATAATAAACTAAAACTATAACTGGAATAAAATATACTCTTGGAAATTGGTCATATTATTCCCCAGCACCTCAATGGCTAACTTTAATGGATAAACGTGATATTCATACTTTAGATTGTTAATTACATGAACACTCTTGGATTTAACAAGTGTTTTATAAAGAAAAACTTAGAAAACTAATACCCAGTATCAGTAAGATTGTCCACATTTCCTATTTTCTAGATGTCATAGATATATTTTCAGTTTTTCCACTAAATTACTACTCTAATTAGAATTTTTATTCAATAATTTAAATGTAGTCTATTTTACTAATTTAAACATATGCAAAGTGACTGATTATTTTATGCTCGTAAACAGTAATGGTAAAATCATAGAACAACTATAGATGCTTGTCTGAATCCCTTCTGAGCCACCAAATTTCTCCAACTGTCATATACAACCATTAACAGTATGATATTTCCATTCACATTCTAAGGCAGAAGGTGATATGAGAAAATTATATTATATGACCATTCTCTGTTGTTTATCTGTATGTATATGTTAGCATGTGTATGTACACAGAACACAATATTATGTGATAATTTCGTGTAATCATATGTACATATAACAGTTTATTCAGTTCATATTATACCATTGAAAATTATTACTTTTATTTTTATCTAGGAAGAAGAACTGCTGGACTCTGGATTAATGTTAAGAATGGTTTCCAATTAGAGAAATAAAATATCACCTAGTCAACACATTTATTGACTTAAAACAGTTTTGCAATCATTGCAATTGATGACTGGTATTCACTGAGGTAAAGGAAGAGAATCATTATCCCCAGGGCCTTACACTGAGTTCAACAGTTTATAGTTTTAGCTTAAGGAGAGCAGTGACAAGAGAGGGGTCAAGGATCAAACACAGAAAAGATATTTGACAAAAAATCAAATATTTTCATAAAACATTTTTTAGAAGATGTATAAATAGAGAGATGTGAAACTCAGAACCATGTATTGACATGCTTATAGTATTCCAGCAAATAGTTACAAAGTGAAAATAGACTCACTATTCCCTAACTCTTAAATACTAGATAATGGGTTAATTCTGGAAAAGCTGTGCAAATGAAAAATATGGTTAGGGATAATTTAAGGGCATCTAATCTCTTCCAGCATAGTTCAGATAACTTGCTCAATTCCCAAGGTTCCAAAGGTAATCATTTTGGTGTAGCTGGCAAAGTCAAGCTCCTCCATGCATAAGCATATGATCAAGAAATACTTGGTTTTATCCCTTCCTGGATCACTCCTATAAGGAGTTCCAGGAAGGTGAAAGGTGACTTCCAGAATATTGCGCACAGCCACTGCTGCTTCTCTGATCCCATCCTGAGTTATACTTCAGGTAAGGTCATGATTCCCTAAAATCAAGTCATCCACAGCAAATGAGCTCATACCCAGAATAAACATACTTAACATATATTTAATATTTAAGGGATGCTAATCTAAGGAGTACTTATGTGTCTATTTATAGTACATATTTCCATAAATCATATGCAGGGAATGGGATCACTTAGAAAACTCCAGTAGTTTTCACTGCTATATAGTATAATCAAGTCTCTCTTTCATATAGATCCTATTTTTTTTCTTATAGCCTTAATAAGTGACAGGAGAATAAATAACATTTGTAGAGGGGTGGGTAAATACTGGGCTGTTGATTGATTGCATTGTGTCTTACGGAGAACCTCAGTGGCATCTTCTTTTCCTATGTTTCTCTGCCTTTGTCTTCTATTTAACACTTTTATTTTATATTGATATCATTAGTGATTTTTTTTGTATAATTTATTTTCCAGAAAATTTTCATTACCTACTATGTAACTCTCTGGGTCAATAAATATTACTGTTCTTCCCTGGTTGATACAGTAATGTCAATCATAACATGAATTTTAAGGTATAAACTGTGATTTAGGAGATATGATTAACTTTTATTTAAGGCATGTTAACAAATTATGAGCAATTGAGAACATACTATATCTAAATTTGAAATCCACAAGAGAAATATAGATGACATTTCTCAGAAATATGATGAAGTTTTCACAATTCTATTTTAAGACACACACACAAAAAGTAAATTAAATGCATCACAATCTGGTCCACCTGAGGGACATTAGATATCTTTTAAAATGCATTTTTAATTAAAGTTATTTTAAGTATTTTATAAATGAATTAAAAAACCAACATGACCTAGATTTCTGAATCAAATACAGTCTTAATAATCATGAATAGAAACTGAAAAAAAGGTTGATATGGTCTTGACTATACATATTTTTCATCTGAGTCAAATATTCTCTGAATGGAGTCACATTATTTCGATATTTGGTAGAAAGGAACTTCCAAATATAATCTGTTTCAATTGGCAAAATGTCAACAGGTGACATTAATCTAGTCATGTGGAGATAGAATGGAAAAATGGTCTTGGTTCACTTTCAGAAAGTCCATTTGGTGTACATGCAGCATCTTCTGCCCACCAGCTTTATGGGAACTATCTTTAGAAGTTTTGCATTCACTCTGCCCAAAAGAATATCTTGGGATAAAATTACTTGACAGAGTGTACACTATGAAAATATGACAAAATTCCAGAAAGGGTCGTAGAGAAATGAAAACTCTGGCAATTACAAAATACATAATTACAATGTACTAAACAAGCCACTCTATATTTCACAGGTGGAAGCAATCTAGTTAGAAATATCTTATAATGTCATGAACTACATTTCATATCTAGAATAGTGCAAATATGTTAGGAGAAAGGTTAGCAAAATGTTACAAAGTAACTAGATTTTAAGACTCACTTAAGAAAACCAGTACCATTATTTTATATTTACAATAGTTCAGGAGTTTGTAGATATAGCCAAAATGATGCCATTTAGAAAAGCTTTGCCATTCAAGAGGGATAAAATAGTTTTTTGTTGAATTCAAGCATACAGAAATATATTCTGAATCTTCATTTTGCCAGAATGTCAGATTGCTACTGAGAGCAGGTGGGAAGATTACTTCATCCTGTGCTGCAGGGAACGTAGCTGCTAGTTTTGGCTGGTAAGGTAATCTCAGCTGGTAAACATGTTCATTTTATATATCAAATACTGCTAGTTATCAAGTTTTAAATATATATTTATAAAATAATCATAATATGGAATGGCTCACATTTTAATAAAATAGCTAATTGTTATAGGAGATTGTAAGTTATTATTATCACTATTTTTTAAAACTGGTGCATTATACTTTGAAGTCTGGGATAGCCACATTCACAATGAAAAAATAACAATTTCAGCACTGACTTTTTAAGTGATCATATTGAATGAAAGTTATATTCAAACATGCAAACATGGTTTAGGATATAAATTTGAAAAGATAAGAAATCTACAAGAGCAATAACTTCACTAAATCAAATTGAAAGTGAATTCTTAAAATAAAGTTTCCTTAACAATGTTTTACTCTAAATCTTATAGGATTGATATTAATGAATCTCAGAGTTAAAAAAAAAAAAGTAAGTAAATGCTTTTTTAAGGTTTCCCTATCATTGTACAGGTTTCACAAAGAAATTCTGAGGTCTGATACTATTAATTCCAAATTGTATATGTGAAAATTAAGGCTCGAGGGACAGAACGGATTTTCTCAGCATCATCCAGCTACTCAAGAAAGGAATTGAGAGGGTTCCAAATCTTCCAACTCCTAGCAGAGGCACTTTTCCTGTCCTACATTCTGACTTTCACTACCTAGGTACTGGTTCCTTTTATCTATAGAAAAATAATCCAACTAACCAAGAAAGAAAATGTTTGTGTCATGATGCTATTTTCATAATTTTGCAAATTATTTTATATGAAAATATTAATAAACATGTTGCAAAGTCCCAACATTTTACATAAAAATACAGTTGGGAGAAAAAATAAAATAAAATCAGTTCTCATTAAATAGTCAAACTATAAGTAAATTTATTCAGGTTGTTTCCATTTGAATCTACTGTTAAAACCAAAACGCCACCAGGGATGATTTCAAAGAATCAGAAAATCTGAGTTAGAAGGTACCATTAAAGGTTATCTGGTCTACCTCTTTCCCAGCATTGATTATCAAATACAGTGCACTCTAAATAGAGGGAAACAGAGTTATTCAGCAGTATAAATTGCAACTGCCCATTAATTTTGAAACTCTAAAGCATTACTTAAAAATTCAAATGAAAAAATTACAATTACGTTTCATGATTCATATCTGAAACTCATTCTGAACATGAGTCACTCGCTTGTGCCAGCTGAAAGCCAATAGAAGACCCCTAATAAGATGTTTTTCCTAAACTGCAACCAGTAATTAACTTCCCATGATATTTCAGATTGGGAAATAATTTTGAAGTTATAGTCCTTGATAAAAACTGAAAACAATATAAGATATATCCATTCTTCCACTTAGGGAATACATTTTGAGGGTAATTCAAGTCAAAATAATCCAATAGTCACTTATTGAACATGTCCTATAAATTCCAGGGATAATGTTGCTCTGGGACAAAGAATGTAGATAATAAAATATCCTTGCCCTCAGAGACCTTATTTTTTTAAAAGATTTTATTTATTTATTTGACAGAGAGAGATGACAAGTAGGCAGAGAGGCAGGCAGAGAGAGAGAGAGAGGAGGAAGCAGGCTCCCTGCTTAGCAGAGAGCCCGATGCGGGACTCGATCCCAGGATCCTGAGATCATGACCTGAGCCGAAGGCAGAGGCTCAACCCAATGAGCCACCCAGGCTCCCCGACCTTCTTTTTTAGAAAGGGAAACAAATATGTATACAAGTAATCCAAAAGAAACATAAGTGTAAAACTAGGCTACGTCATTAGAGATGGGATTAAGTTTTAGAAAAATTAATTCACCAGCTAAGCAAAGTAGGTTGGAAATCTGTAACAAAAGAGGAGAAAGGTCCTTCCAGGCAGCTGCATCAGTGCATAGGTAGGGAGGAAAGAGGGACCATGGTGTTGAAGGAAGGAGAGCTGTTAGCTTGCTCTGCTATGGAGCTGGTTTAGATAATATGTGATATGTGTTCTGTTGATGTAACCTATCCACTTCTATTCACTATCTGTGAAACAGCTTTTATGCTTACTCCACTTTTCCTTCAATAGACTCAGTGGTGGACGGAGTAAGGAAGAGATGGGCATCAGATTCCATTTCTTAGAGATTAACTTGCTAGACTACTCGGATAACACACTTTACAGGCTATAGAACACTTAAAGGAAGTGTTCCTTTGCAGGCAGGCACTTATAGGGTACATTGGAGCTGGCAACACAACTATGACTACTCCTCCTTAAAACCTCATAAAACCTCCTCTTCAAAGAGATTTATGAATAATGTGAACTAAATAATTCATGGGATTGCAGATGCCAGTCCAAATAGCCTCTTCTTTTTCAAGGTTTCAGTTTGTAGAACTGTGATCAAAAGCCTTCATCAGTCATGATAGTCGCATTTGTCCTCACTCCAAACAAACCGTATTTGCATGTGAATGTTTTTCATTGAAATGAGATATATAATATGCCAGCCAAGGCCCAACTAAAAGGCATTTTATGCCATTTAAATTCAGTCAAATTAAAGGCTGAATGCAACCTAAAAGGTCTACTCTCAGAACAGTAATTTGACACATCATAAATAAGAACCATTTTTTGTTAGCGTAGGTTCAGCACTTGTCAGAAAATTGTACACAGCCATATTAACAAAGTGCCGCCTCTTAGGGAGAAATAAACTATAAGAAAAACCTTGTATGTAAAGCAGCAAAACACACAGAGAGTGTAATATAGTGTCACTGGTTCAAAGTTGACATTTTTCACTGACATTTACAGAAGAGGATAGATAACATTTTAACCTGCTTGAATGCCAAAAAGAAATGGTCAAAAATAACTTTTGTTTCAAATTTAAACTAAAAATTGTGTTTAGGAACAGGTGAAAATATTGATTGCCATTTAGTTCAGAACAAGTGGTTGTAACTCATCAATTTAATTCTTGGTCTTGGGTAGGGAGAACTGGAATCATTGGTGGAAATTATAAACTAAAAAGCCAAAATCGAATTGAAAAATATTCCATGTTTGGAAATGTAAAAATTCCCTTTGAAAGACCCCAATGATGGGGAGACCTACTTTTTTTTACTAAAGATTATGAACACATGTTATAATTTTTCTAGTTCTCATTGACTAAAAGAAAATGTCATTGAGTTACATATATTGAGAGATTTTTAGATGAAAACTGATAATTGCATGAGGCAAGAGGCTAGAATCCAAAGCCTAGAAAGAGCTGTGGTAGAACAATTCACAAGAATTCTCTTAATTTAAGCTGTCCCACACATTCAATCTTATTTTTTTAATTCCTTCACATGCAACCTGAGTATGTGTTGGGCAGGTCTATCCAATCTTCTGAAAATACTAAATTCACCGTCATTTGAGTCCTCAATAACATTAAGAAAAAACATTAAAGATTGTACTTTCACACCGAATTGTCATCATTATGGGTGTAAAAGCTAACTTTATTTATTTTTGTGTTTACATCTTTCTTTGTACTACAGAGATTTGAGATGTGTATAGTGAAGAAAATGTATGACAACCCAGGTACTATACAGAAAAATTTCTATACATCAGGTATCAGCACCCAACTTCTGTTCATATCTTCAAATCAAGTATCTGAAATTCTAAAAGCAGAAAATAATGATAATCTCATCTCCCTGGTCTTCCAAAAAATAAAAAAGAGGCCTAAATTTTAGGAAAGTATTTCCCCAAATCCTCTTTTTATAAAATATAAAAACTTTCTAAAATACACCTCTTACTTGATTATGCTGACTTTTTTTTTTTTTTAGATTTTTTATTTATTTATTTGACAGACAGAGATCATAAGTAGGCAGAGAGGCAGGCAGAGAGAGAGGGGGAAGCAGGCTCTCCGCTGAGCAGAGAGCCTGATACGGGGCTCAATCCCAGGACCCTGGGATCATGACCTGAGCCAAAGGCAGAGGCTTAACCCACTGAGCCACCCAGGCACCCCAATTATGCTGACTTTTAAGAAATATCTCACATGGGTGGGGAGTACTGGAAACTAAGAGGAAAATCTGGATTACTGATATTTTAACTCTAATTCTTTTTTAAGTGCATGCAGTTTAGAAAAATTCAAACAAGAATGAAGGAAATCTTATTATTTAAAAGGCAATCAAACTGATAAATTGTTTTTAAAATGCTAAGCTAAAGGAAGTTGCATTTTTGCTTGATAAAAACTGTGGGAAAGTGCAGATGTTTAGTTACCTCCAAGAGATAAAAATGAGGTGTTTTATATGACTACATAATGTTAAATTCATCTGTATAATCTCAAAATCTGGCTTCCTATTTTCTGGGCATATGAACTTCACAGCCTAGATGTTATTCCTCAGGTTAATAAAAAGCAATTAGGTAAGAAAGATATTAACAAAGTATAATGACATATAATATAACAAAGAAATACAGACATATAATAAGGATAATGACTTTTACCTTCATGAAAATATCCTAACTTCATCAACTATACTTTTCAATGCTTATTTTACAATAAAACTATGTAATGACACAGTCTTCCTGGGAAAAGAAAAGTGGTACTCTATAGAAAGAAATATATGTAATCTAAGATAATTCACTGGACACATCAGTTCTAAATCACAGCTACAGAGAACTAGCAATTCCACAAAATATTTAAATTATTGTCTTGTCATTTTAGGCATAAATATTTGGTAAGGAATCATATAGCAATTAAATATTAATACAAATGATATAAAATAAACCTGTAATATATATCAAATATAAAATATGCCTAAACTTGTATAAGAATACATTCAAATGTATATACATAATTATAACTGTGACAGGCTATAAATGAATAAGTAAAATGCACTGGATATGACAATTATCTAAACCACTATTACTTTGTTCTGATTTAACAAACTATATAAATTTTAATAAGTTTTAATTTTTCATCATGACATTAAAAGAGAACTAAGCAAGGTTTTTTGTGATGACCTAGATTTTCTTCTGTCCTATACCAACTTGTGAATTGATTTTTGAGATACTGAGAAATGTATATATTTTTCATATTTCAGTAATACATGTCATTAATTCTGAAGCCAATGAATCCATATATAAATAATCATCTTAAGCAAGTCAATATAGAAAAAATATCTAATATGCTAGGGAAATTAGGACAATTTTCATGCAAAGGAACTGCCTTTATAGGAAAACAACAAGGAATGGCTTGTAGCAGAAAAACACAATATATCAGTGGGAATGTGAATGCTAATGAGAGAAAGCCAAGGGATGGGGATATAGCAACGTATATTGCAAGCAGACACTGATGAGGGCAGATGTAGAAAAATGATTATCAACTTTAGACCCCTAGAGCAACATGAGTGAAATCACATCCTTGTGTTCTGGGAAATAAAACAGGCAACTTGGATAGAAATAAAGAGAGGGTTTAATTATCTAAAAGTAAATTGGGAGCAACCCATGATAATACTGAAGTGGGGTTATTATAGAATACAAGGTAGAGTTAATTCAGAAATCAGTTTGTTCAAAAACATCAACAGCTGGGTTTAATAATAGACACAATGAATCAGAAATGAATAAAACCTTGAGATGGAAGATTATCCAAGCAACTCTAATCATATTATTAGATTTACTAAGGAAAATAAAATGACAAAGAATCTATAAAAAGACCTTATTTATGTGAATATAGTTCTAAGCAACTTTTTTTTTTCAGATATAAATCTGAGGTCATACTAAGTATACATATTTCATGGACATGTCTAGATTTTCATGACAAAATGAGCAAATTATATGAGAAGCTATTCTCTATAAATAATCAAAGCTGAGGGGCATCTGGGTGGCTTAGTGGGTTATGCTTCTGCCTTTGGTTCAGGTCATGGTCTCAGGGTCCTGGGATCAAGGACCGCATTGGGCTCTCTGCTCAGCAGGGAGCCTGCTTCCCTCTCTCTCTCTGCCTGCCTCTCTGCCTACTTGTGATTTCTCTCTCTCTGTCAAATAAATACATCAAACCTTTAAAAAATTTTAGGAAACAAAAACGTAATCAAAGCTGAGGGGCGAAATGTATATGTAATGATAGAATAAATTTTTCAGGGTTAAATTAGACTCCAATTAGATGATTCTTCTTCTTCTTCTTCTTCTTCTTCTTCTTCTTCTTCTTCTTCTTCTTTTTTTGAAGCTTTTCACATGTGAAGTTTGAGGGGCTAAATACCAGACTTTTCATACTGTTAAATATCTAATGAACCAAGCTCACAAATGGCAAGATCTAGTTAAACATCTCAACATGTGGAGCTTAAGAGGAAATATAACGAAGGGCCCAAAGAGCCAATAATTTGGAGCTGACTTCTTGTGCATAGAGACAAACTGAGGAATCATGGAAAGAATGAAAATTCAAGAATTAAGTTTTTGCATGATCAATTTTATTTATTATTTTTGCACCTATTTTTAAAGATTTATTTACACGCACATGTGCACAAGCAGAGGGGTGGGGCAGAGGGAGAAGGAGAGAGAAACTCAAGTCGACTCCATGCTGATTGTGGAGCCCAATGTGGGGCTCAGTCTCAAGCTCCTGCAATCAGACCTGAGCAGAAGCCAAGAGTCAGATGCTTCAACTGACTGTGCCACCCAGGAGCATTTAACACTGGGTTTAGAATACCAGCCCTCATCACTTACTAATGTGAACTTGAGGAAGATATACTATGTCTCTGTGCCTTGAATTCTTCACCTCTAATGTGGGATGATAACAATAGTACCTGATTCATAGAATTATAATACAAATATAAATGAATCTATATATATAAAGCACACAGAACAGAGTTTGGCACATAGTAAAGCCACAGATATTATGCTATTTTTATTGTAGTCTTTAAGACCTCATATAGAAATGATGTGTGTCCTTGCTATCCTTATTGGCAGCTTTGTCGTCTCTGCTCACTATCAGGGACCCATTTCCTCATAAGGATCTCAGTGTTTGGTAGACAATCAGGAAGTTTCCTGAATAAATAAAGATAGAATACCTGCCATATATCAAGCACTGCTCTTAACTCTAAGGAAACAAAAGAGGAAAATAAGATCTATGCCAATTTTTGACTATAAAATGATGTTGTTTTTTTCTATGTTCCCTGTCCATTGTATCTGTTTAGAGAATAATTTAAAAAATGTAGCACACTTAAGTATTCTAAACAAGTTGATACAAAATAGTTCGGGCACCTTTCCAATTTGTCTAATATGATTTTGTAGAAAAAAAAATTCCCCAAGTGTAAAGTAGGCAATAAACCAGTGATGTAAACTTTAACTTTACTATTAGAGTAGAAAAAGAAAAAAAAAGACTAGTGCAAATATATCACATAATAGCCATACAAATAGATCTCATATTCAATATTTAAAGTTCTTGATTCCCACCGACACCCCACCTCTCTTCTGGAGAAATGAAATCCTTGCCCTACTCATATTTGTTATTGATATATATCAATATATACATCAATCATTTTCTCCTTCACCATACCTGATATATAATGCGAGTGCCCTGTTTTAAAAAAAGATCAGCCAGATTCTTTCAGAAATGTGTGCTTGGATAACTAAGAGATTGTGACCGGAGAGCCAAAACTGAAATATCTTACATGGTACATAGTCAAAGGCAAACTAGAAAGAGAATGGAAAATGGACTAAAAAGGGGAAAGATGCAGGTGATAAGGTTCCTTGGATGTGCCTTATGTCCCTCCTTTCAGGGCCATGCTTCCTGGGTTTCCATCCGGTAAACCAACTTTTGAAGAGCAACATGAGTAAGCCTCAGTGTCTTGCAACAAAGAGGGTCCAAAAAGGTAAATCATGTGTATTTAAAAGAAGACCAAGGACTAAACAATGTATGTCAAAATACATATTCAAAATATAAGGGAAGAGAGGCACCTGGGTGCCTCAGGTGGTTAAGCATCCAGCTTGATTTCATCTCAGGTCCTGATCTCAGAATTGTAAGATCCAGCCCTCCAGGGGGCTGGGCATGGAACCTGCTTACGATTCTCCCTCTCCCGCTCCCCCTGCTCCACCCACTGCACCCCTGCCCCCACTGGCTCACAAGTGTATGCACTCTTTCCCTTTCTCTCTGAGAAAATTTTTAAAAAGTAATGAAAAAAAAATGTAAGGGAAGAAAACACCCACCTTTTATAAGGTGTTATGGAGTCCCATGTAATACAGACTCATCTAAAGTTCAGTTTTGATTAATGGATCTTCTAGAATTTAAGCTTTATTAAAAACAAGATGAGTCATTATTTTAAAAAAAAAAGACTAACTAAAGATCCTACATGAATTATTCTGGATAAGACTGGCAAGTCGAACAGTTTTTAAAAAGAAGACATAGAAGGTGTCCAGGAAACAAAACACTGAATGTTGAATGATAATGTTCTTGCTGTATTGCATAGCGTAAGACCGCATTAGGGTAAGAGATGGAGAGTCTAGGTTGTCCACATTCTGCTGCATGGGAATAGGGACAGATTTCTTTGAGTCTTGAAAATGTGTCTTATTACTCAATGCCTCTTTTTAACCATATAAATCCTTACCTTTTATTTCACTCAGGTATTTCTTGTAATTGTCTAGGCCCCTTGTAGCTAGGTTTCATGTGGAACTGGGCAGTAAAACACCTCAGGAACTGAGGATCAGGAATTATAAGTTCAGAATTCTCAAACTCTCCACTCTCTTCCATACTGCTCCTTGAGTAGGAATCTGCCTCACTTGCAGATATGGTCCTTTACCCCATTTGAAAACAGGAAAAACATTAAAACAAATAAACAAAACAAAACAAAGCAAAAATGAAAAGAGGAAAAACTTTGATAGTCCTGTGCCCTTGTTTTAATAAACTGATTATTCTCCTAGTGTGAATCAATTTTAGACCCTTTGTTATATATATACTAGGTGTGTACATATTACTCTTATATCTAGGCATTGGAACACTGACTTCATTAAAAGAATCTTAATTATCAAGAAGCAGGGTGGAGAAAAGACTAGAGCAGATAGAGGAGTCCTGAATTTTCATTTTTCTTAATGCTAATCCTATATATCATCTGAATGGCATTTAACTCTTTGGAATTTGAGGAAAGGACTTCCTGACAAAAGTTTCTTGTCTCCTCCCTTCTGTCCTTTTGTTGACTTAAATAAAAATCGCATCCCTTTTTTTGGCAACAAAGGAGAAGTAAGATTAGTACCAGGAAGTAAAATCCCTCTAGCCCCAAATTTGAGTCAGAAGTATCAATATAAAGACAATGTATTTTGTCTTAAAAATAGATGTGTGGGGGTGTTTATGTATGTGTGTGTCTGTGCATTTATATGTGTATGTGTGTATTGTCATTGAAAAGACCCAGGAACAATGCAAATCTAGGAGCAATGAGCATCCCCAGTACTATAATTGAGGTTTCTAAATACATTTCCATTAAAAGAAAAGAGGATTTATTGAATAAATAGCTTTTAGGGGGTAAAAAATGTACAGTCTGGAAAGCTGGAGAGCCATAAAAGTCTGCCGATTTAATGTCAAAAGAATTGAAGAGGCCCTCACTGGTCAAATATGGGGCTATTTGAATAATTACTCCAGTGGATTAAGACACATCAAATATGCTTAAATTCATTCAAACACACACTGATCCTCAAAACAAAGACGCAAAAACATAAACAAACAAACTTCTTTGTTCATCTTTGGAGGACGCCAGGAAACCAACTAGTTATTTTTAAGACTGCCAAAACACACAAAAAAGGAATCACGCATTTATTCTATCTTTCTTATATGAACAGAACCTTAGGGATATAATTCAGTGGTGAAATTAAATTTCTCTTTATAGAAGTATTTAAGCTCACAGATAAAGAGGAAATGATAGAATTAGAATATCACAGTTTGCTTCCAAAACTAACACACAACAATCCAGATGTTGAAAAGATGAAATCCGATTAACCATGAGTTGATATTTGTTTTAGACAGGTCATGAAATGCGTATTTGACACATTATCAATCCTTAGTTGTAGATCAAATAAAAATGAAGAAAGTGAGTATGATGAAGAGGATGAACAAGAATAGCCTAATAGAAGGAGCCAGCTACAAAGATGGGGAAAGAAAAGGAGAAAGGACAGGCACCTGAGTGGCTCAGTCAGTTAAGCATCTACCTTCAGCTCCGGTCATGATCTCAAGGTCCTGGGATCCAGAACCACATCGAGCTTTCTGTTTAGTGGGGATCCTGTTTCTCCCTCTGTCTGCAGCTCCCCCTGCTTGTGTGCTTTCTCTCTCTCTCTCAAATAAATAAATAAAATCTTAAAAAAGGGGTGCCGGGGTGGCTCAGTGGGTTAAAGCCTCTGCCTTCGGCTCAGGTCATGATTCCAGGGTTCTGGGATCGAGCCCCGCATAGGGCTCTCTGCTCAGCGGGGAGGCTGCTTCCCTTCCTCTCTCTCTGCCTGCCTCTCTGCCTACTTGTGATCTCTGTCTGTCAAATAAATACATAAAATCTTAAAAAAAAATCTTAAAAAAATTTGTTAAAAAAAAAAAGATAAAAGAAAAAAGGAAAAAAAGGAATGGTACCGGGTAAATTAGCTTCATTCCTGACTGTAACCCAGAGTTGCTAGCAGCTTTGGCATGGGGGTGTCCATTGAAATGGGAGAAAAACAATGAAAATATAAAGTAAGCAGTGGCTATGAGGCTGGAGAGGAATTTCCAGCATAAAATCGTATTTGTTAAAGTGGCAGGTGACACAACCCCATGCTATCCAAACCAAAGTAACCATTGTCCAGGCTAGTTTTGTTTGTTTGTTTGTTTTGTTTTTTTTCCCCCTGCAGAAGCTACACCAAATGAAAGACTAAAAGATATGTATCTGGTCTTGTACAACAAACTAATTCATACAGATGAAAGAGGGTTGTGTTGTGATAATATACATAAAAAAAAAGAATGAATAAGTGACAGTAGAGGGCACCTCTAGCCAAAGCTTCATTATGGGTCCTGGTGGAATCCACCAGACATGCAGAGACCTTTAGGAAAAATGACTGGAAAATAGATGAACATGCGGGATTCATAGAATGATGGCACAGAATAGAATGCTAAATAAGTATGAGTATGGTAACTTAAAAAATATAGCTGCAAAATCTTTGGCACTCTTCCCATTGGGAGGTGGATCTATGCCCTAATTCTTTGAATCTGGGCAAACATGTGATCTCTGTGCTTAATGGAATACAGCAAAGGAGATGCCACATGACTTCAGAGGTTAGGAAAGTCATACATCTTCCATCTTGGTCTCTAGAAGACTTGCTCTCAGAAGCCTGAGGCTTCGCATGGGTCTGACATGACATATGTGACAGAGGTCACAGGCACCAAACATGTCAGTTGAGAGTGAGACTTTCTCGGATTATCATACACATCAGCTCCTCTACCAGCTGAGTATCAGTGATTGACTTCTACTGGTGCCATAAAAAGCAGAATTCCCCATTTGTGACCTGTCCAAATTCTTGATCCTCAAAATCATGAGCTATAATAACATGGCTGTTGCTTTAAACCATGGAATTTTGTAGTAGGTAACTAGGTTAGGGGAATCTCAAGTTATGAAAAGTGAGAACGATGAGTCAAATATGTCTACAGTTGATCTTACATCAACTGTAAGATCATTACAGTTGTCGAATCACAAAAAAGCAATGATACAAAGACACAAATTTTGAGGTAGATGCAGCCCTCCAACACCTCCTCAGTTCCTGAGCAAAGCACACACGCTAAGTTCAGTGACTATTGCAGAATGGAGGACACAAAGAAATAACTGTCTGCCTATTTTTTCCTCTTATATAAGTTTTAAATATTTTAGTTATACAAAATTATGTATACACACATCTGTTAAAAACTATTACATAGTGAACAAGAGGAATATACCAGCAAGCCACAAAATAGAATATAACCAATAATTTGCATCTGCCCATGTGCTTCTAACCGATACCATATCCTATTCTCCCTGCCTTTCACACTGCTATGGAAAGGGAAAGGCTATGTTGATATCTACCTACTGCCATATGAACAAGTAATTGCTGCACTACACCAAGAATTATGCAGTTTATAATCCTCACTAAAGAAGTAAAGAAACACAACAACAACATAATTATTTTTTCTTTATATTTATTCATTGCAAAAACAGGTCATTTGTTTTACTGTCACGAAGATCTTAAGCATACATGCAATTAAATTAGGGGAATATTGAAGTTGGGCTATTTTGATTATATTGTATGTCTACCTCAGCTAGGAAAACTGGCATTCTGCAGGATTCACAGCTGCACATTGCGAGGTTATCTAGCTGCATATGATTTTATACGTCTGTCAGTTAAATCACATATACAAATGCAGTATCTAGCATTTGGGAACATTATGTGGATTCCTGACAGTCCCGAGAGGATTATGAATCTAGAAAACTGTGAATGAATTGCAAGAAGCAAAATATATTGCTTTCATCTATGGCAGATATAATCTAGCTCAATATTGTTCCTATTATGGGCAGAGTAACTAAATGGAGCTGCCTCATACCTACAATCAGAAACTTAGACAATAAGGTAGTGTTTGAGCCAATAAATAGAGATCTCTCAGGTTTTGTTAGTATTATGAATCTCTAGTTTGTATTGTAGTCACAACAACCTTAATAATATTGCTCTGTTTATGAAAATATTTCATGGAGATCTTATCTCCATGAAATATTTTATAGCTCAACATCTATCTCTTTAATTTTTAAAATGAGGTGAAACATTTTTGAAGATATCATCTAGATTTTATAGATCACCCTGGTTGTCACCTGGTACATATGTGACACTCGCTATAGTTTCATATAGGCATGGACAAGATAGTGTAATCCTTGCTAATATACTTCAAGTAGATAGCACACTTACAATAAACCTAAAGACAACTGCAAGAGTGAATATATTTGACTTCTAATAAATACCAAGAGGCAAAGAATACATTGATCCACTAGCAAAAGTATTTCATGCATAAATATCAATTATCAAGAACTTCAATACTAAATGGGGGAAATTGTATGTTTCTATTATGTTGTTATAAAACATCCCTAAAACAAAACACATCTATATGTGCAATACTGTTTTTAAAAATAAAATTATTTTATAACTTGAAGTCAATTTACTGAACATATGTAATCTATTTCCTACTATTATTCCACAAAAACAAGGAGGATCTTAGAAAAATTAAAGTTCACAAAAAGAGAATACAATTTATAATGCAGTATTGTATGGGATGGTTATAACAGTTATAAACCAGCATGGATTGGATCAAAAGTGAGGGACAGTTTATTTCCACTGTGGTGGTGGGAGAATCCTGTTATAAGGAAAGTGTTATGAGAGTTCAAATTGGAAAGATAAGTGGTATCTCAATAAGCAGAAATGAGGTAGGAACACACTTCAAACTTCAGTCATAGCACAAAGAAATAGAAATATTAAATATTGAAAAATATGCACACTATGTTAGGCTACTAGGACTTCCATAACAAAATACCACAAACTGGATGGTTTAAACACAAAATTTTATTTTCTCACAGTTCTAGAGACTAGAAGTCCTAAATCAAGGTGTTGTCAGGACTGGTTTCTCTTGAGTATCCTCTTCTTGGCTTGCAGATGCCCCTTCTCATTCTGTCCCTATACAACTTTCTTTTTTCTCTATTCTTTTTTTTTTCTTTTTTTTTTTTTTACCCTGTGCACTCACTCTCTTGGTGTTTCTCTTTATAAAGACACCAGTCCTATTGGATTAAGGGCCCCATCCTTCCAGCCTCACTTAACCTTAAGTACCTCTTTAAAAGCCGTATCTCCAAATATGGTCATGTTAGGGGTCAGAGATCTAACATATGATGGCGGTGGGGGAGAGGATTTAGTCCTTAGTGCACACTAATTTTTGATGCATATTTCATTTAAATCACTGTTGTTGTTGTCATAATAGATGATAACCAAAATATACTGCTCCTTGATCTGAACAGATCAAATAGCTTAAAAAAAAACAAAGAGTTTTAAGGGATATTAGAAATATCTCCAGAATTTTACAAAACAATCCACAGCCAGTCATCCCTCTCCTTATACTTATTTAAAACAAAAAAACAAAATGAAAGGAAGGAAGGAAGGAAGGAAGGAAGAAAGAAAGAAAGAAATCAATCTTCCTTTCTTTGTAGTTTTTCTATGGAGTTTAGAACAACCAATGGAGGGTTGGGGGGGGTCAGAGGTGAAGGTATACTTTCAATATGCATCATCAAAATAAACTAATGTCTTATCTCTGGAAGAATGGATTCAAATTGGAATAAGTGTTGAAGTAGGGCAAAACACTAAATATTTATCTGGTGGTTAAAGAAATCAACCTATTCTATTACTGAGACAGAAGATACCTGGGGATGAGTAACCAGAAGGAGTTGTTCAATCACTGATTGTGCATAAATAGGATGCCTTAGATCAGCTGAGAGTTAAATTTATTATGTCACCAGACTAAACTTCAAAATAGAGAGAAACTAATAAAGCAAAAGGAGGACTAAAATTGCAACTTCCAGTAGACCTAATCAACAGAGAAAACTGGAGGTTAAAATATTTAAATATACCCTAAAAACTATATGTTCACTCTTTTTCTCAATATTTTCTACAATTGGGTACCTGACTTCCTTTTTTTTTTCTTTAGTGGCTTCAACAACATTTTAGTATCATAAAACCAAGATTTCACAAAACCTGCTCAAATGATCTTAACATATGTAAGATTGCTAGTTCATGAAAAATGTGTACTGCATAAAAGCAAGTCGGGCTAAAATTCAACCTGCATCTAATTGGCTAAGACATGGTCCTGGTTGCTGGCTATGTGGAGTCTAAAGAAGGCTTGTCTTTTCTTCTCCCAAAGCCACCGTCTTCTTATTACACCCAACAGTCTGTACCTGCTCACCAGAGAGAAGACACTTTTTCTGTCTTATTAGATAATCATCCCTCTACATAAACGGAACAGTCCAGTTTTTAGTGAAAAGGAGCCAACAAGAATCTTTTCTAGTGTCCCAATAAAGTTTGCCTATCGTAACAACCAAGTAAACCAAATAGATGTCAGGAACCATGCAACACATTGTTTCTCTTTTTATCTTCGTTGCTAGAAAGCAATGTGTTGCTTGTTATACTCAATTTTTCTTCTTTTATCAGCCAGGATTACCATGACATTGATTTTTGCTCTATCAATATCTCTTGTCCATACAGTTTTCACTGTAACTGTATTAATTTGTTTGAATACTTGTGCCTTTACTATGATATTCATTAGGTCTTCACCTAGCTTCAGCCACCTACCAGAACCTGATCAACTACATCTCATGGAATTCTTTGGTCTCCAAAATTTGTGTTTCATGCTTTCCCCACAGAAACTCTTTTATACGCATGAGGTTCACTGGCTTCCTTTATTTGATCTCAATTCCCTAGGCAAGTAAATCACTGAGTTTTGCTCTAGAGGTAGAGTCATTCTGCTGATTCTATCCATCACTAGGTTTATCAGTCCCAATCTTGAGAAAGCACTACCTATCTCCATTCTTTATTTCTTCTCATAGTAGAAAATCATGATGCAACTCATCCCTATTCAACTGTATATTGCAATTCTCATCATTCTTCAGTGAATGCCAACATAGAATCTAAAAAGTAATTCTTGACTTCTCTTTTTCTCCATAGCCTCTACCTTTAAGCACTGTTGGATTTTATTGGCTCCCCTACACCTTTACAATTGCCTCATAAATGATCTACTTGCTTCCAGTATCTTTATTCTTTTTTTTTTATCAAATTTAAAACATATACCTTAGAAATTCCTAAACACAGCTCTAAACATGTCACAACCACCAATTTCATTTGTAATGGAAAATTCATACTGTTTTCCAATCAAGCCTCAACCTCCTTCTGTACCTATTAAATCTTTCCCTCCATAACTCTTTTTGTTTTAGATTTTATTTATTTATTTATTTATTTATTTATTTATTTATTTATTTTTTTAAAAGAGAGTGGGAGAGCGAGCTGAGGTGGTGCACAGAAGAGGGAGAGAGAGAATCTCAAGCAGACTCCATGCTAAGCACAGAGCCCAATGTGGAGCTTGTTCTCCCAACCCTGAGATCATGACCTGAGCCAAAATCAAGATTTGGATGCTTAACCAACTGAGCCACCCAGGCACCCAAGTTCCTCAGTAACTCTTAATAGCCTCTGTTCCCATCTACCATTCTGAACTACTTTGTCTCATCTGTTCTCTATGATACCTCCACCCTAATCTCATTAAACACCCTAATCTCATATACACACACAAATACATATATCTGTATATTTTTAAAATATTTATTTATTTTAGAGAGAGGGATTGGCAGCAGGAGTGGAAGGAGCGGGGGGTGGGGGAGAGACTCAACCAGACACCAAGCTGAGCATGGAGCCTGTTTTGGGGCAGCCCCATGCAAGTATCAATCCTAGGACCATGAGATCATGACCTGAGCCAAAACCAGGAGTTGACCACTTAACAGACTCTGCCACCCATGTGTCCCCATACACATATATTACATACAATATAGAAAGCTGAGCTCTATTATCTCTTCCATTGTTCTTGCATCAGTGCCAAACTTTTCATTATTTTATCTTTGCAACATTTTCCAAGATAACTTGAGGTATAAAAATTACATACAATAGGAGTGCCAGAGTGGCTCAGTCGGCTAAGCAAATGAGTATGCATCCTGGGATTGAGACCCCTGGTGAGCCCTGTGTCAGGCTCTCTACTCAGTGGGGAATCTGCTTGAATCTCTGTCCCTCCCCCTGCGTGTGCTCACTCTCTCTTTCTCTAATAAATAAATAAAATCTTAAAAAATACATATAATAAACATCATATACTTAAAGTGTACAGCTTAATACCATCCTCCTCATGTCTTTCTCTACCCCTACTTCCATCCCAGGCACATCTAACCTGCCATTATAGTTGAGCTTGCATTTTCTAGAATTTTATAGATAGAACTATACAGTATATGCTCTTTTTTTGTTAGGATTATTTCTTTCAAAGTTACTAAGTAACTTTGACGTTCATCCTGTTGTTGCATATATTGACAGTTTTTTTTTTCCTTTGCATTATTGAGCAACATTTCAATGTACAGGTATACCACAATATGTTTATCCATTCACCTATTGAATGTTGAAGGTTGTTTCCAGTTTGAGAGTAATAAAAATAAATTGTTATGAACATTTACATTCAAGTCTTGTCATGAACATGTGTTTTTGTTTCTCTTGGGTACTTGCCTAGGAGCAAGTGGGTCATGTGAGAGAAGTGTGTTTAATTTTTAAAACCTTCTACTTTGGTTCACCAAAGTGATTATAGCATTTTTTTTGTATTCCCAAAAGTAGTTTATGAGAATTCTGGTTTCCCAACATCTTCACCAACACTTAGTGTGCTCTGTCTCTTTCATTTAAGATACTACCATAGGTATTTCATGGTATTTCATTGTGGCTTTAATTTTCATTTCCCTGATGTAAAAACTCCATTCACTTGCCTCTTTGCCATCTTTTTTGGTGATATGATGTCCAAATCTTTTACATATTTTTAAATGTGTGGTTTATTATTGAGTATTGAATGAGTTCCTGTGTTCATAACTATTCAAACTATTAGCTCTTTGTAAAATCAACCTGAGAAACACTATGTGGTTGAAGGTGAAATCACAGAGCTATACATATCTAAGTCTTCCACACATTCCAATCTCATAGTCTCACATTGACACACTGATCTCTTTTGCTTTGAAATATCTTTATCTTCCAATAAGGGGAGGAAAATAAAGCACATCAGATATTGTTTGTTAATCAGTCATAAAATTATATACTTATTTCCTTCTAAGAATGTAAAAATTCCAAATACCATTCATTTCCCCTTGAATTAAATTGATTATATTATTTCTAGCAATTTTCCCATTCTTAGATGAAGTAGCAATCCATTCTAGCATATTTTTCCCTTTATATTTTTTAAAGATTTTATTTTATATATATTTTTTGTATTTTCTTTTTTTTTTTTCTTTAAATTAACATACAATGTATTATTAGCCCCAGGGGTACAAGTCTGTGAATCACCAGGTTTACACACTTCACAGCACAGCACTCACCATAGCACATACCCTCCCTAATGTCCATAATCCCACCACCCTCTCACTACCTGCTTCCCCCTCGCAACCCTCAGTTTGTTTTGTGAGATTAAGAGTCTCTTATGATTGTCTCCCCCCTGATCCCATCTTGTTTCATTTATTCTTTTCCTACCCCCCCCCAAGTCCCCATGTTGCATCTCCACTTCCTCATATCAGGGAGTAAAGACTTTTATTTTTAAGTAATCTCTAAAACATGTGGCTCAGTCAAACAGTCACGTGATTTACTGACTGAGCCAGTCAGGCATCCCTCAAGTTTTTAACATTTTATTTAAAAAATTTAAAACAGGGGCCCCTGGGTGGCTCAGTGGGTTAAGCCGCTGCCTTCAGCTCAGGTCATGATCTCAGGATCCTGGGATCAAGTTCCACATCGGGCTCTCGGCTCAGCGGGGAGCCTGCTTACCTCTCTCTCTCTCTGCCTGCCTCTCTGTCTACTGTGATCTCTCTCTGTCAAATAAATAAATAAAATCTTTAAAAAAAATTTTTAAAACATAATCCAAGTAGTCAGGCTACTAGAATAAACCTATATTTTCCTTTATGCATTTTTAATTAATTCTGTTTGAGCATTTTTTATCTCCATGATCTTTCATTTCTTTGTCTCTGTGTCTTCTAACATATAAAGTTAAAGAAGAGTACTAAAACTAATGAATAATAACATTAAAATAAACATTGGCTGGATTAAATATATTTGACTTATTATAACTGCATTAAGTTTTCTAGTTGTAAATCATTTTGAATGTTCTAGTCTATAGGTAAGTAATCCTAATTAATGAGGTTAATATTTTGTTGACCTAGTAAATATAATCACCATTTTAAAATTTTTATGACATGTAATACTATTTTAATTCAGTTAAGGATTATTTGAAATAAATATTACATTTATAGATATTTGACAGCAAATTAAAATTTTCTAAACATGTTGGTATCATACTTGATTATATAAGATGGACAGAAGTGATTTTACAGATATTAAATATTTTACATAACTAATTCCTATTGCCCATAAACAATTTTTAAGGCCAAATATTGCTAGTCCTCTAATATTCATTCCTTTTGCTATAAAATCAATATTCATCATCAGAAATAGTTCAGCCAAAAAAACAAATGTCAGTCACTACATAAATCTTCAGGATATATTTCAAAAACATATTTCTAAGTATTTGATTTAAAAATCCATTAACATTTTAAGGATACCAACCAATGTTGTCATTTTAAAAGTACACACAAGACAAGTGAGATGACAACTGTGGATATCATACTGTTTTTTTTTTCAATATATACATGACTAACATCAGCAGAAAGTGAAGGAAGATCTGAGGTAAAACTAAAGCCGCAATAAAAGCACTAATGACAAAACTTTTTTTTTTTAAGATTTTATTTATTTATTTGACAGAGAGAGATCACAGTAGACAGAGAGGCAGGCAGAGAGAGAGAGAGGGAAGCAGGCTCCCTGCTGAGCAGAGAGCCCGATGATGCGGGACTCAGTCCCAGGACCCTGAGATCATGACCTGAGCCAAAGGCAGCGGCTTAACCCACTGAGCCACCCAGGCGCCCACTAATGACAAAACTTTAACTGTAGATTTGATGTTAGAAAAAAATTAGATGTTAAATATAAGAAACTGTGTTATAGTCTATGAATTTATCAAGCTGGAGTTCAGGCTATCATCAACAGTTGGTTGTATAATTCACATGACAAAAATGTATGTATTTACATGTATAGAACAGAAAAAGTTCTGTTGTAGCTTATGCCTTTAAGCAGAAAACAAATAAGAAGATATTTATATTTAAATTGCTACAGTCTAAGAAAATCATTTGGTTGTGTAAATTGAGGCTTCCTATTACAATCATTATTTCCTATCAGTAAGAGATTGAATGTTTGAATTGCACAGTGTATTTAAGTTATTCTATTAGAATTTATGTCTTTAGTGGGTGATTTTATCCTGATAAACAAACAAACCCCAGCCAGTGGCTACACTGGTGAAAAAGACATGGGTTTTTGTGTCGTACAGCCTAGATTCGGAAGTTAGTTTTCTCACAGGGAGAAATGTCTGAGAGGTGGGGAATGTGCCCATCTGTCATCTGTGACAGACACATTGCCATCTTTTAGACCAATGGTTCTCAAACACTGATGCACACTGGAATCACAGGGATCCTGTTAAATGCAGATTCTGATTAATTTTAAGGCGCAGCTGGAGTTTCTATATTTCTAACACGATCCCAATGTTACTGATGCTGCTTGTTGGGGAACATTTTGAATACCAAGACTCCAGACTATGTTCCAAGTATACAAGACCATAGAACTATCTGTCCAAATGTATCTGAGGCATTTCAGAACACAACTGGGTCTCTCTAACTAATAGGCATTTTCTTCAGAGGTATAGATGCATAGCTGACATATGACACAGGATGTCCACACTTGCAAGCAAACACTCCGCTTATACAACTCTGGGAGGAAAGGTGAAGAGATAAGGACCAGGGGTCAACTCTATCTGCATTACCATGTTAAGTGAGGAAATTCCAAGGACTCCAAGACTACTAAATTGAAACCAATTCCTCCAGGTTTTTAGGGAGATGTATTTGTCAATGTAGGAGATTTGGATGTGTTTTAATTTACAGTTTATTAGCATGATCTTCAACCGTTAAATATTAAGTCCTGTGTTATGTGGGCTTCTGTTTGTTCTCTTGTTTCCTGCCTTGCAAATGTTAGAGCTGGCCTGCCAACAGGTGTAAATCCATTGTATCATAATGCTCCAGTTATATTAGGGAGAAATTGTGTCTAGCAGTTGCTGAGGAGGGTAGCTCTCCTCCACAGCATGAAGATACACAAACATAAGTAGAGGCATGTAGATCAAGATCTACAGATATTATAACATACAGAATAGCTCTAGTGTGTATTTACTTAAAGGATTTATTCTCTAAGAATAACATCTTGTAGGAGAAAAAGAAGACAATAAATTAGGATATCTGGATTCTACTAACATTTCCCCCATTTTCTATGTACCTGAGGGAATCAAGGACACAGTGAGAGTACACAGAAATAGTTTTCCTACTGGCACCAGGTTAGTTCATTATTATCCTAGGCAATCTGAGCATTTTTCATGTTAAATATTCCTATAATTATTCAGTATAAAGAATTTGACCTTCAGTATCACAAAGGATAAATCAATCATAATTTGGAGAGCAAACTTTAACCTTATATTTTGCTTTTCATGTAATCGTGAAACTATAAGGTGTTATAATATTAAAAGAATTCATGAGAATAAGTAGAGCAAGATCAATATTTTATGTTTGAAGTTATTAGATTTCCACTAAAGGTTCTATTCATCAAAAAAGATGCACACAGCTCTATTGCATTCATTCTGCTTCCAACCTAAGACAGGAAGAGCATCATATAAGCAAATCAGACAACCATAAAGAACAATATCATGTTAGAATAATTCTGAATAAACACATTAGGGAACTTGGAGGCTTTTAGATGGAATAGTGAACTGTCAAAAATACTTTGCCCCCTGCCATTCCTCAACCTTTTTTTTTCCCCTGAGGAAAAAAAAAAGAAAATTTAAATGATTTAGGATATAATTTCTTCTAAAATATACTTCTGTGATTATATATACTCATTATCTAAGCAGCACTCTCAGGAAGAATATTTTTATTCTGTTCATATTTTATCCACACTTCCCAAGTAGAGTGGGACAATAAACCCCCCAGCTCTTTCAAAATAACTTCTTTACCTAATCATAAAGAGAAGAAAGTGTTGGCACATATTCAATAAGACATGAGATTAGTTTGAACTGGGGGCATGGTATTCACACACCAAAATCTCCTACACTTGAAGATACTCTTATGTCTTATAATTCTATCATGATTGTGGAAATTAAAAAATAAACAGCACAAGAGTCATTAAAGGGTCCTCTTGAAACAATATAAAAAAGATACGCAAAAATACCTTTAAAAAAGGGGGATTCAGGAGCATCTTTGTATTAAATATAGAATGATACTTCAGCTCTTACTTAAAAAGGAAGCTATGGAGTCAATCTCATTTCAAGAAATTATTATAAGACATTAAATAGGAAGTAAGAAAAATTGAGTGTGGTTGCAATTTTTATTGTATGTTACTTTCAGCCACCTTAAATTATGTATTCAATATATGCAATGTTGTCTGAAAATATTTAAATCAAACATTCATGTGGGCTCTAACTTCAGTTTGATGACCACTTTCACATTCACTCTGCCGAATCTAGCTTCCTGTAATGCTCAACAGATAATCTGAGGAAATATGAATGATTTCTATGAAAGGATTCTATCCCAATGTAAAAATGTAGAGAGATAACCTAATAGATTACTGAAGAGGGCTAGATTTCCTTCTTTCTATTTAGAAAGGCAAAAATTTAAAGATGAGCAGACTTTTATAGAATTATTTCCTTGCCTTGGTCAATCAGTCAAGACTGATCATATTAGTGATTTATTTCTAATCTCTTTTTATACCAAATACTTTACCACTTTATTATTCTGGGTGTTTTAGTGCTCACTTACTCTTGTAATGGCAAGTGGGGGCTCACGCACACTATGACTTCAAGCTGCATCATTTAATTTTTCAGCTGAGCTTTAGGTAATAAATCTGTTGTCAGCCTGTCTATTTGTGTCACTCTGAGACACATGAGGAATGAAGCTGCGAGAAAAGCAAACCAAAGTGCATTCTTTCCTTCATGGCTAAAAGCAACAGATCAACAGCTAAATAAAAATGCCTGTTTCTTACACAAGGCAAGATGCTTGTTAAGCCCTGTAGCACATTTTTCTCTACTTCCAAAACAAGCTATCTATAGGAAATTATACAGGTATTTTCATAAACATGTTGTTACCTTCTTGCATGAATTTAACCTTGAAATTACAAAATAATTAGTAAGAAGCAATGGACCAAATTTAATTTGGAATCCTACAAGTAAAAGTATGATATTTAAAATTTTCCTCTGTGATGATAAGAAACTAAAAGGGTTGTTAGAAGGGGAAAAATTGTGGAAAGAAACTTTCAGAAATATATCATGAAAATTTGAGAAATCACTTGACTCCACTGGTGTCAGTTTCATTCCCTGCAAAATGCAGCAGGCAGTTTGAGATGATTTCTAAGGTCACTTTCAGCTCTAAGATACTATGCCACTCTAATTATCATAAATCACACACTGCCTCTCATTCACATATATATGACTTAAAGATGATTATCATTTAGAGAAAGCTGCATATTTAAGGTATGCCACTAACTCTGCACTGCAATTCAATATGTTCAATAAATTTTGTTATAGATGGGAAATTCTTCAACTTCACCTGCAGCACTTAGATTAAAGATTAGGTAGTAAGTGCTTTCCAAAATATACTTGCAAAAACTGATAGTATTCTTCTTATCTCTCTATATTAATTTAATGCTGAATGTAATCAGCATGCCTAATGAACTATAAATCTCACACCTGCCTCTGGACCCTATATGGTAATGTAATCTCATGATGCATTTTCTCTTCCATCCATTTTGTTATTAGTGTATTTTTTTTTTTTATTAATAGTGGCCAGTCATGAAAATCACTGCCTAAATATAGGTCCCAAAGTGACAAAGCCTATTCTTGTATGCAGTGGTAGAATTTTTCATGACATGCTGAGCATTTATTTACAGGGGCTGTCCAGCATCTAAAAGAGCTCTGTTAACCCAAACAAGACTTCAGGTTCTTCTCATTTACTGTCTGATGAAAATCGCATAACAGTATGCATGCCAATAAAGGACCATGAATTTTTTATATATTTTGTTCCTTTTCACTCCTTCAAATACTAGTATTCTCTGAAGTGATTACATAGTCCTCTATTAGGAACCTTATCCCCTGGGTGGCAAGAGGCCAAAGGAACATGAGCTTGAACTGACCTTTGGATAAGTTTGATTGCACCATTTTTGCAGCTTTGTAAGAATACCAGGCTAACTACAGAAAGTAAGCAATTCATGAATCAAGAGACTGGAGAAAGAGCAAAGTGCTAATTAGAGAGATTTTTTAAAATATTTTATTTATTTATTTGACAAAGATCACAAGTAGGCAGAGAGGCAGGCAGAGAGAGAGGAGGAAGCAGGCTCCCCGCGGAGCAGAGAGCCCGATGCAGGGCTCGATCCCAGGATCCTGGGATCATGACCTGAGCTGAAGGCAGAGGCTTTAACCCACTGAGCCACCCAGGTGCCCCTAGAGAGATATTTTTGAATTTTTCTAAATTTGAATACTGCCTAAAGCAAAGTTCCACTGAAATGATAAGAAAAATGTGACTATACACAAACACACATATACATATACACACATATATGCATCCTCACAATTTGTCAATTTATTCTCAAGGTGTATGACACAATTAGGTCTTTAATGGTTCTTTATTAATTCTGTCATTCGATAAATATTTGTGGACCAAGCACATAAAGCACTGACTATATGCTAAATACACAAAGAAACATTGAAGGATTTAATCTAACAAAATACTAAATTCAGGATTCTTAAATTGTTGGAGAACAATTATATATAGGCTATTTGGCTGTTGATAGAGGGTGTTTTGCTTATCTATTACAGCAGAAACAGGTTATTTCTTTTGGGAAATTGTAAAGATCAGTCATCTATCTTTTCTCTATAAGAGGCTTAATCAAAATTATAAATCAGACCAAAATGATTCTCTTAATTTTTATTTACAATGAAAGAAAAGTATGTATTCATCATCATTTCTTACAAGTAGGAAGAATTTTGTAATTTCCCTGATCTAAATTGATACTCTCACTTCATTTTATAAAATATAATACAAATTCATGTAGTATTCAAAATTAATCAAAAATATTCTTTATGGGACATTTCCTGTGTCTAAAGGGCTTTTTAAAAATTCACTCTCTTATGTTAATAATAATTTAAGTGTTTTCCAAAGAAAATCTCACATTCCAAAGGGTTGTCTTGTCTTTACTATATTTTAAACTGCTTGAGGATTTATGGTAGCTTACTCCTGGTATTAAATGGATTGTAACAGTTCAGTGTTTTATAAATCATCTAAATTCTTCATATAGTAAAGTGAGTATTTGTCCTACTAGTTAAACAATTTATAAATACTCAATAGAGAGGAAAATAAAACTTAGCAAGAATTCTTCAGGAAGAACAACAACAACAAAAAAAACTATGGTTTTTATTCAAATTCCAAAAGAAGGCCAGCTGATAGCAAGTGATTTACTAAGAGTGGTTACATAAAAATCTCAGCGCAGCCCCTCACGGCCCCGCAGACACAATGACTGCCTGACAAATAACAGCGCTCAGGCTGGGTCTGCGATTGGAAGCAATCCCTGAATTATTCGGGAAGATTGTCAAAGGCACTACCATTCCCCCAAAGTGAAAACAAGCATAATACAATCTAGAAATTGGATTTCTAGGAAAAATGCATAAGTCAAGTTAGTAAGAAGTTACTGTGTACCTATTATGTCCCAATATTGTTCAAAGTGCTCCATGGGATAGAAAATAAATACTGTATTTGCCATGTTCTCCTCACGGGAGTCTGCAATCTTATTAGAGAGAAAAGACTTATATACATAAGACAATAAGAGACCAACCTGATCACTCACCCAGTTCACTCTGGTCCATTCCCACTGGCTTTTCTCCTACTCTTCGAATGTATATATAATACTCCTTCCCTCTTCATATCTTCTGTACATGTTTAGCCCTATGAACTCTTATTTCTCCATTAGATTTCAGTTTAAATATTGTTTTCCCAAAGAGGTTTTCCTGACACTTCTCTCCAAAGTGATCTAAGCTAACCTTTCCAGTTCTTTTTTAGTGCCCCATATATTATCTTACAGTGATTTATCACATTTAATACCAATGTATTTAATTTAGTGGTTATTGATTTTATATCTGCCTCCCAAACTAATGGCATAGCTCTACAATGGCAGTGATATGTCTGACTTGCTAAGCAGTATATCTCTTAATCTTGCATCATAGCTTCTCAACCTCAGCACTACTAACCCATAGTGCTAGATGATCCTTTGTTGTGCGGAGCACCATCTATGCATGGCAGGCTTGTAACATCACTGACTTAGGAGCCAGCCCCCTCACGTGGAAGAAAAATGGCTCCAGACATTGCCAAATGTCTCCTAGGAGGCAAAGTTGTCTCCAGTTGTCTCTAGTATAATTCTATACTAGTTTCCAACACATCATATACATTTAATAAGTATTTTTGAATGAGTAATTGAATGAGTAAACTGATAAGGCATCATACAATGAGATGTTAGACTATATGCATTTAAGTTAAATTGCCTAGGTGGTTAAGAACCTAGGTGGTTAAGTTAAGAACCTAGGTGGTTCAGTCAGATGAGCAGCCAATTCTTGGTTTCCTCTCATGTTGTGATCTCCTGGGTTGTGAGATCAAGCCCCCATCTTGGGCTCCTTGCTCAGCAGGGGGTTTGTTTGAAGATTCTCTCCCTTTGTCCCTCCCCCAATGCTTGCTTTCTCTCTCTCTCTCCCAAATAAATAAATAAATCTTTAAAGTTAAGTCACCAGCTTCATAGGATTTTTGTGAAGATTAAATGAGATAATGTAATGAAGATATTTGGCTCGGTTCCCAGTATATGTTAAATCTTTAGTGCACTCTTATTAGCTACACTATCATGAATGAAGTTTACTCTCAGGCTAGATGCAACAGACATGGACTACTGACCACCATTATGGATTTTTGAAGAAAGAAATATTTTTAAGAGATTGATCTGATATGGTGGGTAGGATGATTAGTATCAATGAAAGACTAAAGGTATGAAGACCAGTTAGCAATCAGCACAAAATCAAGACTAGTAGTTGTTGACCCAGTACTGGTTGAAAGCCACTAATCCAGAAAAACTAGGACCTTCACAACTTCTTAGATATCCAAGCATCTAAGTGAATAAGGTCCTGAACTAGAGTGAGATGCCAATGAAGATAACCTTCTCAGTCTCTTTCATTCTCCTGTTGCTTTATGTTTCCATGGCTCACCCCCCACTGAAAGTCCTCCCTTGAATATCAATCTCACTCCTATTCTCTGGATTCAAGCACAACTCAATTTCTACCTCCCAAAGAAAGCTAATCTGACACAAATCTGACCTGACTTCTCACTGGTCAGTTTCATGCAGTATAGCAAGTCATTTTTCAATGTAATATTGTACTATTCTTTTGTTTTAGGTAAGTTTTTTTATAAACTAAGACTTTATATTTCTGATTAGGGTATATCCAAGCACAGTTGTAGGTATAGAAAGTAAAGATTGTTTTTTTGTTTTTATTTTTACTTTCTGAGTCATAGGATGTCAAAGGTAGAAAGAGCCCAGAGGCCAGGTGGCAGAGCTGTCATAAAATTCATGGATTCCCTCCATAATCATCAAAAATATGATTAACCATATTCCGTTTGTCTATTCCTAGCACCAGAAAGGTCAGCATTTCACTATACTACATTTTTGGAAGATCTGTCCTTGAACAATTCTTCCAAGATATACAAAAATAAACTCTTCAATAATGCTTTATGAAGCTACTCATATCCCCATTCAGAATATCTCCTTAGTTCTCATCCTTTGCCATTCAATTTTATATTTTGCTATTTTAAATTTTGCTCTGTATCTGTTAAGAAATACTTTCTTATTTTATGTATACACTTTCCTATAATCTGTATTAAATATATAAGTCCCTTAAGACTAGAGATTCACAGAGTTTCTTTTAATTACTTTTTTATTCCACTGTTAGTTTATCTCAATATAGTAAAATAATAATTTCTCAATAAATATTTTATTTTCCAATTTGAGGCTGTTCCCCCAATCATGTTTATGTAAAATAGCTTCTCTACCCTATTACTCTTATATCCTTACACTAACCAGTTCTCTTGTATCTAACGACTTAAATGACATTGTAGAGGGATCACTTAGATAAATACTATGAACGATGTAACATTGTAACATACAATGAAGAAAATGGAGCTAAAAAGATATTTGTATTGCTGGCTTATTGAATATTAGATAGAATCTAATCAGATGATAATCCCAAAATCTGTAAAAATCATTCCTTTGGTTAAAAACAAAACCAAAAACCTACAACTGTATAAATATACTAGATCGAAGGAAGGCATTTAACATAGGTATTTTAATCAGCAATAAAGTCAACACCTACGAAAAGTGTCACAAAACCAAAAAAGTTCATTTAATTTTAGGTTACACTATCATAAGTGTCCTATGTGGGCTTAGGCAGTGATAGTCCCATGCCACTGTTCATTGTATAGACAACACTTCATCTAGGATACCACACTTTTAAGGTGATGTAAAAAAAGAAAAGGTGCCAGAAGGTATTGTTCAAATGATGAACAGGATGACAAGGAAATGTTAAAGCAACTGGGAACGCCTAACTTGGAGAGATAAGATGCTTGTAAAGAAAAAGCAGTTTTCATATAGTGGGAGGATTGTCCAGCGGAAGAGGAATAACATATGTTCTTTATGAATAGACTACAATAGACGTAACTGAATTCTATGGGAAGAAACCAAATACCAACTTGATAAAAGGAAGTTGTTTCCAGTGGTCAGGGTGACATCAAAATGGAAAGTTCTGTATGATTGAGAAGTCATTTTGGATGCTATTAAGCTGACTTCTAAATCTCACTATTCTGCCCTATGCTGCAACAATCAAAATATACATCCATATAATTTAAGATGGGTTAAAGAAAAAGAAGAGCATGCAAACTTTTAAACTCAAAATATGATATTATTGTAAAATAATAGACACAGGTTCCCACGGAGAACTTATTATCAAAAGTTCTGTGAATAATAGCAGGTGGCAGGAATTTTACACCAAATAAAATTCTAGCTTTCTATTGGGATTTGGAAGGGAAGTAGACAAGCTGATCATTACACATTCAGAGTCTAGATTTCTATGGTGTAAAACTAATTGATATTAAGGGGAATGTAAGCCTGTCATTATAAAGGACAGGGGCTCCAGTGGATTTATGGGCTGGTTTCAATACTTGGGCATGGAGACCTAATGCATCAGATCAGGTCTATCAGTGGGAATCAGGAAGACATCAAGGTGAGGTATCTGCTTTGTTTAAATAGCAATGATTGGCCAGGAGAGTCTTGGCTTTTCAGAGCAAATAAGCGCCAAAAGCCCAATGATACCACATCTCTTTAGAAAAGGACAGTCTCACTAATTAGCCCATAAACGCTGAAAACATGATAGTAGTTCAACTATGCTGGGATTTTTTTTTTTCACATTCACAATGCAAATTATTTCTTCTCCCTTCTAATTTCCCCTTCACCCCACCCCACTACACACACACACACACACACAGAAATTAATTTACATGTTTGTTTTGTTTTGTTGTTTTTAAGTCTCTTCACCTCTAAAATTCTAATGGTAAAGCTTAGATAACATTTTGGTCGCAAAGTTATACCCTTTGTGATTAATGAACAACATCTGCAATATGAACAGTTTTCCCCAACATTTCCTATGAAATCTTTCGCTAAGTGATAGCCTGATTTGTCCATTTCTTCTTCTTCATCACCACTAGTAAAAAATTGTTATTAAACAAATACTTTATACAAAGCACAAAATAAGACACCAAGAAAAGGTATAAAATATAGAATTCCAACTGTATGTTAAATGTGTGTGCATGAATACAGTATATAACAAACAAACAAACATGTATCACTTGGCTTCTAAAAATTAGTTCTCTAATTCACGGTATAAACACATGGTAGTATTTATATTCTGTGCTTTTTTTTCATTTAAAGTTCTCATTAAAAATGGTATGTTTTTAAAAAAGCATTTTTCAAATAAGTTAAAATATCTATCTATATTTTTTTAAGATTTTATTTATTTGACAGAGAGAGAGAGAGAGAGAGACAGTGAGAGAGAGAACACAAGCAGGGGGGGTGGGAGAGGGAAAAGCAGATTTCCTGCTGAGCTGGGAGCCTGATATAGGGCTTGACCCCAGGACCCTGGGATCATCACCTGAGACGAAGACAGCTGCTTAACTGACTGAGCCACCCAAGTACCCCTAAGATATTTATATTTAAAGTTAAGCATGGATTTTATGGTTACTGGAAGCTTGAGATTTGAAAAGCTAAATAAATTTCCTACATTCCATAAAATATCAATTAAAGTTTATATGTTCTGAGTTAGAAAATCTAAATATAAGCTTAAGAATGGAAACTCATAATATGAAAATCTAACTCTAAGTTATTGATTAACATTTTATATGTCCTTACAGTATAAGGGAAAACTGGTATGTGAATACTTTTTCATTATTTTTGTAACAGGGGAAGTTAAGAGTGAGATAAATAACTGAACATTAATCAAATATTATCAAATATTTAGTAAAGCACAAGTAAAATCAGCTGTCTAGATATTTATACTTTTGCTATACTCAGGGCAAAAACCTAAGAATGGTCTAGCTAAGCCAAAATGAGACCCCAAACACAATTGTTTACTATAGGTATAAAGTGCAAGCATCTATTTATAAACTGAAATACAACATTTAAATACAAACTGTCCCTTACGATGCTCATAATTCTATTCACACGAGTGACACAAAGTAGAACTGCTTTTCACCAGAAAGGATATTAATGTGCTTCGAAAGATTTTATGATGAACTTTTCAGGCACATGATACAAATCATTCAACAAAATACTATTAAAAATTCTGGTGGTATCATACTTGGACACATTTATTGCTGATAGACCATGAGAATCTTGTTCATCACAGACAAATTAATGATTTGTCTTCATCTATTTAAATAATCTCATTTTAATATTTCAAAAACCAAGAAATTACAGAAAGAAGCTAAATTAAATATAAAAGAGAAATACTCTCTAGAGTCCACACATTTCTACAGCAATTTTTCTTCTCTGGTTTACTTATATTCTAGATGACTTCTTTGCAAGATACCTTAGAGATTTCTGTTTAGCCAATAGTGTCATAGCTCAAATTTAAAACCTCATAACTCATTCCTTAGATAATCAAAACCTGAAATAAAAGTAATAATTTCTACAAGATTATTCAAACCCAAAACACAAGTTTTTGCTTTTTTCAGGGTTCTCAAAATATAAAATACTACCTTGGATATAGTAATTAAAATATTTAGCTATTTTATAAAGAGTTTACTCATCAATTACAATTTTCATAAACCACTTGAGTGTGTGCATTTCTAATCATAAGGCAAAAATTCTAAAAAATCAGCATATTTGGTCCTAAATTATTATTGGTTAACCATTGTTTATTTAAAAAAATCATGTTTTAGGTACCTGAGACTATATTATTACCTTGGAATATCATGGACTTTAAAGTCATTATGGGAAAACATCTAATCCATATTCTTCTTTATATTCCTTTTCAAGCCTTTTGTGGGCAATGGGGAAGGAAAAGCTCTGAGTGATGCAACCTTGTCTAACCCTTCACCCTCAATTATCCTTAGGACCTCTTTTTCTTTGGGCTTCAGTCCTCTTTCTGACTGTTGGCTCACTTTCTCTCACCTACTGGCTGCTTCCGCTGCCTTCCTGTTTATCTCTTCTATACCCTTCTAATCTCTCTTCAAAACTCACATCTTTTTTTTTTTTTCTAGCTTTATTGAGATATGAAAGACTATTAACACTGTGTAAGTTTAAGGTATACAACGTGATGATGTGATATACATATATACTTCAAAGAATGACCAAAATAGGGTTAGCTAACAAATCCCTTGCCTCACATAATTATCATTGAATACCACTTCTTTAAAAGGCCTTCCTTGGGGGCGCCTGGGTGGCTCAGCCCTTAAGCAGTTTCCCTCAGCTCAGGGCACAATCCCAGGGTCCTGGAATGGGGCCTGGGATGGAGCCTGGGATGGAGGGCCCTGAGTTAGGGTCCCTACTCAGCAGGAAGCCGGCTTCTCCCTCTCCCACTCCCCCTGCTTGCGTTCCCTCTATCACTGTCTCTCTCTGTCAAATAAATAAATAAAATCTTAAAAATAAATAAATAAATAAATAAATAAAAGACCTTCCTTGATCCTTCAGGCTAAGTATATGCTTTTCATAGCATAGGGGACTTTTTCTTCATCACACTGAGAGCATATTTTTTTTTTTGTATTTACCTTTTTTACATTTGTGTATGTTTACATTAACTTGGTGCATTTTTATGTGTGTGCTATATTTCTATTAATATGTCTCCCCTACTAAAGAGTGATCTTCCAGAGTGCTGGAATCCTTTCTTATTTCATTGCATGTTATATTCCTAACTGAACACAGTGATCAGCTCTCATTAAGAGCTCATTAAATAAACAAATGACTTTGAGAAACAGAGACTACTGAAGGTTGCCCATATATAAACTACTTGAATAAATCTCAGGTGGAAAACATCACAGAACATTTTTATTTATGGGCTTATTGGATAAAGTCTTTCAATCATAATTCTAGCATAAAGGTCTTAATTCAAGTATAATACTGAGCATTTCTGATTTAGCATCCTGTTCCCCGTATCCCATCTATGTCAAAGAAAGTACAGGGTTTAGCAAACTTGATTTGGGCTTAAATGAGCTAGTAACCTAGAGTTAGGAAATATACTGTCTTACTTTTTCCCTCCCGTTCTCTCTCGCTCTCTTGCTCTCTGTCTTCCCTCCCTCCCTTGCTCCCTCCCCTCACCCTGCCTATTAAAGTCTTAAGCATTGGTTTCTCAGAGAGCATGGTACTGATACCTTTATCATACAATAGTTCTGTCGGGATTGGAGTTTCTTTAGGTACATCCTCTTCATACCTAATGGATGGACATGATTAGTCTAGCTTTGGGGTAAGTTTTGTTTTGTTTTTATTCTTGGTTGTGTTGTTGTTGTTGTTTGTTGTTGTTTGTTTTGTTTTTTTCCTACAACACTCTCTTCTCAGTCTCAGTAATCTAGATAAATTGCCAACCAAGCACATTGTAACCTTGGTGAATTTATCTATGGGAACACTCAAATAAGCTTGAAATTAGTATGCACCTAGAGACTATCCTATTTTTCCTTCTTAATCAGGCCTTTAGGTGGATAGTCAGTGTCTTAGAACTGAACAGACAGAATTTGCAAGCTGAATAATGTTGGCTTAGAGAGTGCAGTCTTTTACACTTGGAAGAGAAATTGTGACTAAGTGACAGTGAGCTTTTTACTTGCATGCTGTTGGTAACCTTCTGTCCCTATACACAGGCAGAGGGCTTTCTTGGTTAATGGGCTGGGTTTGTGGAACACTTGTCCCTTGATGCTGTGTCTGAGCCCTCAGGTCAGGAGATAGACAATTTACATCCATTTACCTGACATTCTTTATACTCAAAGGCTACCAGTTTAGTCCCAGAAAGCCTGACCCTACATGGTTTGATAAACAGGCAGGCAAGAAATACTGCATTAACACAGTTCTTATATTCAGTCGAGGGGAAAACAGAAACATAACTCTGCACTCATTCTGCTTTTACCAGGCTTCTAAACTGCCATTAGTGCTTACTTGAAAAATCAAATTCAATTTAAAAATTAAATACAGAAGAAAAATCTCCGTATATTCTAAATAACCCAACACTAGAATTGCTTAAACTTTTCCTTATATAGATAACCATTTCTGTTAATGTATCAAAAAAGAAGAGGTACTTTGTAACCTTTGTTTGTTTGTTTGTTTAGGGCATAGTATCACAGGATTTAGAAATCAATTGAATTAGTGGATAAATATTTCAATTGTTATATTTTTGATACATAAAAGTTATCAGAAACTCAAGGGAGTAGTTTATTTTTTCTCCTTCAAAGGAATATTGATCTAAATTATATGTCACTTTAAGAGATATTGCTATTTTTATAACTAGAGAGCAGAGGCTTATTTTGACCCAGCTACTGAGATTCATTGCTATCTGACAGGGAGTTTTTAGTTCATATCATTAAGAAAAACTAGAAGTAAATTTTAGAGTCATAGAGATTTTACTTGCCTGTGCATTTTTCTCTTGACTTCTTTTTAATGAACTCTATGAAACTTTCAATTTGTTTTCCAATACTAATTTTTTGCTTCATTCATTCAATAAATGTTTATTGAATATCTACCACATGACAAATATTATAGTAGGTTTTGTAGATACTGAATCGACCAGATGAGATAAAATTTCTGCATTTATGAACCTTACCTTCTGGACAGTATAGTTTTAAAATAGTAAGAGAAAAACAATATATAAGATAGTATCAGGTAGTGCTAAGCATTATGAAACAAAAAAGGAAATATTAGAGATAGAGGGTAATGGGGATATTCATTTAGTATAAATGATCGAAGAATGTATATATGAGGAGATGCATTTTTTTGAGGAGATGCATTTTAATCAGAGTCTTGAATACATCAAAACTGATTCATGTGTAGATCTGTGGGAAGATTTTCCATGTACAGGGCACAGCAAGTTCAAAGGTCCTGAGGAAGCAAACCATATGATATATTCAAGAAATAGGAAAACAGACAGTGTGTAGTATAAATTTCAGAGACCAGAAGGGAAAACCAGGAAATGAAAACTAGGAAAACAGAAAATATAGGGTCTTTTTTACTTGAACACAGTGGGATACAGTGGGAAGAGGGTTAGTTTGATCATCTAAGTTCTATTTCTCATTCAGTCTCTTGCCAACTATTTACCATATATAAATTTGAAATGGAAGTAACTGCCTGGAAAATAGAAGAGCAGTAGTCAACCATAAGGAATCAATGACTGAATTAATATTTTGTTAGGAAATAGGTTCTCTGCTGTCTTATCATGATCAAACAGTGAGAATTATTAGAGGAAGAAATCACATGCTGTTCACTTCTCTCTTACCCCCATCCTAAGATACACAAGCTTTGAAATCAAACAACAAATATTTATTATTTTAGTTGTTCTTTGTGGTTACAAGCTACAGAGAGTCATTCTTGTTGCTCCAAGTGATAGGAGATTTATCATTAATGTAGAGAAGAAAAAAACCAAGTTAAGGGAAACACTGACAGTGGCCGTTTCTTCTTCCTATGGCAGAATCATTATTCAGCTCTAGGAACTGGCAATATTTTGTTCAACAAAGGACTTTAATGCCCAGTTTGGCTACAAAAGGCCAAAAGTGGTTTAGCCTAAATGGAACTACTGGGGCAAAATGATCAGTGACTTGCTCTGCCCCCAAATAAATAAACAAATAAATAAACAAACATTAAAAATTAATAAAAATCACATTTTGTCTTTTTTTTCAGGCAGGAATACAGAGAGGAAATGGGGATCTCTTCATGAATGAGAAGGACCCAATTAACTTAGCTTGAAAGTGGCAAGAACACAGTAAGAATACAGGAAGAACAAGGCCCCAATAAAGGTGACCACAGCATGGTCCCTCAAATGTTATGTGCTATTCAGAACAGTAGCTCTATGCATGTCTCTGCTATCTTGCTAAACGGCTTCATCATCTCTCTTCTTTGTCATATATCTCTGCCTCAGGATTAGCATTCCCACACCACCTCAGATCACATATACTGTCATATCAAACTCTTATTTTTAATGTGAACATTTCATGTTTAGCTATCTTTGCTATGGATTTATACCCCTGGGGCTTTTGTTTGTGCAAATTGCTGAGAAATTGAATTTGATTGGCTTGGAACTGAGCTAAGCTATGAAGGCATTGGAAAGCTGTGGATGGGTAGAGCTTATAGAATGGAAAGAATGGGTTAATGAAATGATATTAGCAGGAAAAAAGGAATTTGGAAACCATGCCTAATGAACACTAAGTAAGAATCTTAGAATAAGGGCTGTATCTAGGATACTTGAGATTGGAAAAAGCAAAGACATCTAAGGCATTCTTTATACTTGTTGATGGAATAAGAAGAATATTTGAGTTACTGTATGACTTCCACTTATTCTCTCCTGAATAACAAAATACTATAGATCCATTTTTAATTGGAAATCTAATTCATATGTGAACAGGAACCTGAGAAAGCATATGAAGGGTATTGATCATCTATTGTGCACTACCCACTAAGGCCAGATTTGTAGGCTCTATATCTTCTCCACCAGGGCCAGAAATAAGTTTGTAATGTAGCAATAGAACTAGGGAAAAGACTGTAGAAAGAATTTGCTCAAATTCTTTCATTTTATAGATGAAGAAATTGAAATTGAGGGAGAGAATGTGAATATATTGAGATCACAGGTAGTAGTACAGTTGAGAAGAAAACCCAAAATTCTTATATCCCAGGGCAATATTTCCATACATTATACATCATGCTGCTTCTTCTTCATCAGACTGATAGAGATTTTAATCCGAAACAAACAAACAAAAAGTTATCTACATATTAGAAAAAGCAGTCCGTGCTTTGTGTCCTTTATTCAGGACTATAATATTCAACTGATACTGTTTTTTAAACATTCTATTGGTTGTATACTGATTGTATTTTTATTATCCACAGGCTTGAAGATTTGTTGTTCCTTTTATACCATTTTTTTTTTGTCTTTTACATGTTCCTGTTGATTATATGTCTCTCTGTTCTTTGAAAGTGCTCTGAAAAACAGGCATTCACATGGTGTTGAGATTTTTCAGGGCAAAAATCACATATCACTCTCTCTGTGACAATGATAATTTCTTTTTAAACTAACCATTGCTCAGATTTCAAGAATGCAAGTAAAATTGCTATGTATATATATACATATATGTGCATTATAACTGCATATTCTTTATGCTCAATACCTCCTGATACCACTTACAAAAAGACCCTTCACCTTTTTTTGCTCTTTTCATTGAGTGAAATACATCTAGCATTTTTCACATGTGCCAGTTTAACTTCTTTATGATGTCAGAGATAATTGTTTTGGCCTCGGGGAAAGAATGTGCTTTCTGCTGCAAATGATGGCTGCACAACCATCTAAGTAAAAAATGAACTAGTATAGTAGTGAAGTCTTAGGTTTCTTTATCTTATCAATTATTGAAGAAAGAAACTTTCCTTAGCACTAGGAGAATACTAAAAATGTCAAGATAAAATGATGGAAATGAAGTTGAGGGTGGGAATGGGTACAGTAAATAAGTTTGAAATCAACAAGCTCTTGATGGATGGGATAGGGAATGTGTTAACCACATTTACATTTTATCAAGTGAAATTATTTGTTTTTAAGCAATAAAAAGGAAAATTGAATTTTCCTATCAGGGGAAAGTTGAGTTAAGTCTATCATCTATCTATCTATCTATCATCTATAAAATCTATCATCTATAAAATCCACATCCATTTCTTCCTGAAGAAATAATGGTATCTGACTATTATAAAAATGAGAGCTGCCAGAGGCAATGCACAGAATCAGAAAATATATAAACCACATGTCATGTGCATTGACGCTCAAACAGATGAGTTATAAGCCACTTTGTGCATTTAAAAAGGTAGTAACTTGATTTATTTATGCTGAAACACCATATTTATTAGAATTTAATAAAAACAAATTAAAAATTAGGCTTTAGGAAAACATAATCAGTCATTCCCATTCATGGGACAAGTAACAGTAAAGCTGGGCACTTGTATCTTTGTCATTTTCTGATACTGTTAGAAGGGGAAAGAACAGGAAGCCATGGAAGGAAAAAATAAATCACCTCCCCTACTGTCCACTATTATCAGATAAGCAGTGATTCTCTAAGATTCTTAAAATAGTAACATATTCAAAATTTGCTGTAAAAACTACTTGACATTTAATCTGTAGGTACTTCCCATAAGCAAAATCTTGTTAAAGATCTACTATGAGCCAACACTGTTAATATATAATTGGGTTATGTGGGCCTTGAAATATAGTGGAAAGAATAATACCCGTTGACATTTATTGAGCAATAATTAATTAACAAATGTGTTGTGCTTATCTGTTCCTTTATGGCATTATTGAATTCCCACTGTAATCCTATGAAGAAGGTAATATTATGAATCCCACTTCTTGAGTGTGGAAATATTTAGAGAGTCAAAGTTACTTAGATGGTAAGTGGATCTGACAGATTACAAATTCTTTCCCCTGGGTAGATTTAAGGCCTTTGGAGAAAGAAGATTAGAAGAGTAGCAATTCCCAGAATCAGATTATCCCCCGAGTACTGATGGCTGTGCCCCACAGAAAGAAAATTCAAGGAGGAAGATCTAGATTTGGCTGATGTCTCCTGGGTGATCTCTAGTTACACAGGTCTAAGAAGAGTTCTCTTTACTTTTATCTATTTCATGTCGAGCTACACTGGTCCATATGAAAACCACTAGCCACCAATGGCAACTGACCACTTATAATGTGGCTAGTCTGAAGAGAATGTGCTGTAAGTAGAAAAAAAGAATCAAAGTAACAATTTTCATATTGATTACATGTCCAAATTATAACAATTTAGTTACACCAAGTTCACTATTATATTATAATTAATGTTGCCTTTAAATTTTTATTTATTTATTTTCAGAATTCAGTAGAATTTAGTAGAATTTAGTGATTCATCGCCCATATTAAAATATATATATGTATTTTTAGGGATGACTGGATGGCTCAGTCAGTTAAGTATTTTCCTGCAGCTCAGGGTCATGATCCCAAGGTCTTGGGATTGAGCCCTGCATCAAGCTCCTCTCTCAGTGAGGACCCTGCTTCTTCCTCTGCATGCTACTCTCCCTGCTTGTGCTCTGTCTCTGTCTCTCTGACAAATAAATAAAAATAAATAAAATATTTAAACATATATGTAACACATATATATGTAAATGTGGCTACTAGAAAATTTAAAATTCTGTATGTGGCTCACAGTATATTTCTATTATATAGTGTTGATCTAAAGTGCTTTCTTCCAAGCCTTCTGCTTTTAAAAGATATTTAGTGAGGTATACCCCCTGTCTGTTTCTTTTATAATGATTTTATGAAGGAAGCTTATCTTAACCAGAGTCTTTTCTTTTAAGGCTGTAAGAAGTCTTATTTCCCCTTGCTCATCTTGTAATTTCCTGTTTATTTATTTACCTGTAATTAGCACTAACTCCTTAAAAGAAAAAATAAATTTTAGAGTTGTATTTTAGAGTGATAGTAAAGAGGGAAACATGGAAAAACTATGGTGCTTCCTTAGGAGACCCATGTGTAGGGGAGAAGAAACCAGATTAGTTTCTCAGGTTGCTGCAGGATAGAACCTGGTAGCATTTCTAAATCTGGTAAGAAATCATGGGGCTAAATATTGTGGTTCCAGGACATCATCAGAGATGGAATAAGCAGGGTTTCAACAATTTTACACTGAAGTGAACTTACTTGTTTCCTCAAAGAGGTTATCAAGCTAAAAGGTTTCTTATCATTATTTGGGGGTCAGGATCCCATAATAGAGTCTTCATTGAAAAGAGTTATTGAATATATATTAATATATATTCTATATATGTATATATAATATAATAAATATATTATTTATTGAAAAGAAAATGAGTTAGGGAACCAGGAAAGAATCATAGAAACCTATGAGAATAAGAACTAAAAAAATTAATAAAAGTGGAGAAGAGGTACAATATAATCAAAAGTTTGAAGTGAAATGTATTGACTCTCCTACTGAAACAATAGGAAAATGGTCAGTTACCAGAAAGACAAAAGACTTGTTTTTTTTTTTTAAAGGATGCTTTTGAAAACACAAAAGATTTTAGTGAAAACAATAAAATCACTTGGCAAAATGGTCCTATTTTCATTAACAACTATTGGCAGTAACATAATGCCGCAGCACAGCCTAAGTACCAGAGTTAAATTTCTACCATTCACTTTCATTTGAAAGAAGCAAATTAAAAACAAAATTAACTGTTATTAGAAATTTATTTCAAATAGCAACTAACTTCCAGTGTACAAAAAAGAACCAATATAAATTAAGAGCAAATGTGTGCCTATGTTCTGTAGGACAGTATCAATAATGATTCCAAGCCATTACATTTTAATGTTTTTAGAATTATCAAAAATTAAGTTATATTTAGAAAAATCAGAGGGTTAAATGCATTTTAAGGCCTTGAGAAACAGATATTCTGTTGATGACAGGCTGAAGATTTTCGCAGCTACTGAGCACTCACAACATGCTAAGCAGCATTCAAATAGAAAATACTTGTGTTTAGTATTTATATACGGAAGATAGTTGAAAATAATAATAAAAGCTCCTACTTCAGTTAATGATTCACAAATATTGAATGAGACACCTACTGCATGCCAGGCACTCTTCAAGGCTCTGGGACTTGGCAGTAAAGCAGGGAGGCTATGAGGCCAGAAACGGTGATCGTTTATGCCACAGCAGTTGTGCGAGAGGATATGTGCATTGGACTGATCCTGGGTATATGAACCCAGCAGAAACATGAGGAATGTTGTTGATGCATCTGTAGTAGGCTGTGATTGAAAGAGATGTAAAGAATACCTCTAGATTTTTTGTCCTAGGAAACTGAAAGGATGGAATTGGCACTTCCTGGAAATTAAATGATGTGAAAAAAACACATTTTACAGGAAGAGAAGGATCTCAATTTTGGACATGCTAGTTTGGAAATGCCTTGAGACACAAAAGTGGAGGTTGGTGGCTGAATGTGTGAGAATGTGTGAGTCTGAGGTTCCAAAGAGAGGCTCTCACTATAGATACAAATTTAAAAATCGCCAACTTCCAGGTGGTATTTAAAAGCATAGTTTTTCAGTTAAGTGAAAGCAGAGAGAAATGAGAAGGGGTCCAGGGGCTGAGACAAAGTCTAGAGTTTGGGGAGTTAAGGAGGAACCTCACAAAAAGACTGAGAAGGAGCATTCTATTCACAAGAAGGGAAAAGTAGAAGGCTGTGTTTCTAGCAGGAAAACAAATAAAATATTTCCAGTAGGAGTCAGTGATCTGCTGTGTAAAATACCTCCATTTAATTAAGTAAGATGAGAACTTAGAATTCACCACTGATGTTGCCTAGAACACTTTTGATGGAGTGTTGGCTGTGGAAGGTTGGTTTGTAGTGAGTTCAAGCTAGCATAAAAGCACAGGAATAAGAGACAGCATAGACAACTCCTTTGAGTTTTGTTGTTAATATATAGAGAAGAGTGGGGCTATAGTTACAAAGGAAGTAGGGCCAATAATTATTTTTAAAAGAGAGAAAAAAAGGGCATGGAGGGATGCTGATATGAAAGATTCAGGGGTTAGGTGAACACTGCTGACATAGGAAAAAGGAAGGACACTTTGCTGGGGCTCTCCAGGAGCCTCAGATGAGAGAAAATAGGGTCTATGCACAAATGGAGGTGTTGGTTTTTGCAGTAATACCTATTAATAGCAGTAAGAGAAAAAGACAAGCACGGAGTAGAGTTTAACAGGTGGATGGAAGTACTGGTGGTATAGTGTACAAATTCGATTCCAATTGCTTCTATTTTTCTCAGCAAAATGGGAAGCAAAATCATCAGATGAAAAAGAATAGGGAGAGAGATGTGGAAGGTGAAGAGAACAGAGAGGTACAGCATGATCACCTAACTGAAAAAGTAAACAGAATAGAAATATGGTATGATTGCTAGAAACCATCAAGGCTACTGAGACTAAATTTAAAGAGGGTCCAGTTTCATGCTGTGTGCTCATTTGAACTTTATTTAGCTTCAGTGGAGTGTGGAATAATCTGCAAAGTGTCCCTATAAGGTAGCTACCATTGCCATGCCCATGGGAGAGTTGAAGAAGTTCAGGAACAAAGAGGGGTTAAAGAAATTGCTCAAGATCACAGAATAACTAGGGGTTAGTCTCTGGGTTCTAATCCATACATAGCTTGCACCATTTACCACTACACTACTGCTTCCATGAATTGTTCGTTTTATGAATACAACATGTATCTAGTTAGGGAAATTAGGTGATCTTAATGCCCTTGTCCAAGACATGGAGTGCAAAAAGAAGAGAAGGTTGCAGGTGTGGGAATGAAAGAACTAGGAAATTATTGCAGTTTTGTACTTCAGTAGTGGAGGTGTGTGTAAATTTTTCAGAAATAGAACACAGCACTGGCTCTCACAATATTCATATTTTAGTTAGAGAAACAGGCAATTAAATAATCACAATATACCATGGTAAGTGCTATAATTGATGCTCAGTGGAACCAGAGAGGAGGAGTGTTCACTATCCTTGAGGGAAGTGAGAAGAAAAGGTGTCAATAAACACTTCCCAGATGGTAAGATGGTTAGGCAGATTCTTGAAGAATGAACACAAAGTCCTCAGGCAAAGAATGGCATATGCAAAGGCAGGAAAAAATATCACTTACAGGGGTCGGAAGATGGTCCATCTGGGAGGAATGGTGGAAGTGTAGGGAGATTACACGGGAGAGGTGGGCTGGAACAGCTGGAGAGCTATTTAAAAATCGGAGGCGAGGTGTGGCATGAGAGGATTTGCATTTTCTGAAGGAAATGCTGGACTCAATTCAGAGAATATATTGGAAAGAGAGTGGGAGAGAATATTTGAGGCAACAAGACCACTTTAGTGATTATTACAGCTGCCCAGGAACTGGGAGTGGAACAGTAATTGTGCAGATGAAGAAGAGATTAATTCTTGACTAAAAAATTTCTTAAAATTATGTTTCCATTTTCACTGCACTGCTTTTTTACCTTTATCCCATTCTTTGCATATCTAGTACCAACAATACCACCACCACCAACAACAAATAATCTACATACTTGGTGTTTTAAAGTAAAAAAAAAAAATTTAAATTGTTAAAAATTATCAATAATTAATAGGAGAACAGATATATTCATCTTTCCAAGTCTTACATGTGATATAGTTAGTAATCTTGTTTTGAACACAGCTAACAGAAATTTGGTACAGATTTATTCTAACAAACTTTGAAATATCCCCAAAGAAGTCAAATATATTAATCCTTTGGGAATTAAGGCAGATATAAATAAACAAAAAACAAAGTTATGCATTCTTTATTTAATTATAAGAGATAAATAATAACATATAATGGCATCTTGCTTTCAGTTAAAGACAATAGTATATTACATTAATTTATATTTTCTGTCTCTGAAACAAAAACTAAAAATTAATATTGACTATTTTGGTAAAACTTAAAAATGATTTTTGGAATACCTATACCTAAAAGTATCTTCTATAGGCTTTAGGATGATCTTCATTTTATTTTATGAAGATGCCTGGGATTTCCTTCCCTAAAATTCTCATAAGGTCACCTGAGCTAGTGGTCCTTTGCTTTTTAGTATGAAGTAATTTATCTAGAATTTCTCTCCTTACACAACTGGAATTATGAAGAGGGCATAGCCATTTTGTCAAATGAACTGGTATAAGAACTAGTCAATCAAGATGGGCTCCATGGCCATTAGCCCCCACTGGATGCCTCAGAGTAGAATATTAGGAAGAAAGGATATGCCCAAGGCTAACTTGTGCTTTGAGAATCTGGCTTAGTTCTCTGTGCTCAGTGTTGTATTTCAAATTGAAGGCTCTTTACATTTATTTACACTGGAGAATCCCATATGATCTCACTTACCCGCCAATTAAAAAAATCCATAATCAAACACCATTCCCCAGATGTGCAAGGAAATCAGTCCTTTAGCTGGTATGTTGCCATATTAAAAGGTCACTGGCTGATAACCTGCACAGCATTGTCATTCAAGATACCACCAAAATATAAAAAAAAAAAAAGTCCATGTTGTAGTGTTGATTTGTTAACAGAGGCAAAGCAATTTCTCTTGAGTTAGACTATGGAATGGCAAATTAATGATCCCTAGGTGGACAGGAATAACCCAAGTGCACAACAATAGTTAAAACTGACGAAAGCAACACAATTCAATTCCTTCCCCCAAAGACCTGAACTCTTAAAATCTCATTTAATAACTTTAACCTTCATTTTGAAAGTGATGTTTGCTCAGTAAATGAAAGCTAGAATTGAGCAGTTGTACCTCTTGCTTCTTTTTTTTTAAAGGATTTTGATTATAGTTTGTAATAATCTAAAGACCAGAAGTCACAATTTTTTAAGAGAGAAAGAGGGAAAAAAGTGCACCATACATGCTGGTCAGTTTTCCCTTTGGAAATATCTGATCTTATTCTGTGTCAAAGTCTATCTGTCCATGATGTTATTTTTAAACCTTGAAGAAGGAGGAAACTGACTGATCTTAAACGATTTCTAAAAACCTATTTTTCCCCCATACTTTGCCCATTATAAGCCACAGGGATCAACCTGCCTCCTGCTGATAAACTCCATAGTTTGAAAACACTAATCAAACAAGATAGTGAAATGATCAAAGTGTAGTAGTCTGATTCCTCCATTCAGTGTACGCCATATCTGTGAACTGAAGGGGAGCAGGAGATTTCAAATAAAGACTAAAAGAACTCTTTTAAAGTGTTTCTTTTGTACTTGAAAATTTGTTCATTTTGAGCTATAAAAAACAGGAGAGCTAAAAGCCTAATAAATTCCTTTGATCTGGACATGACAAGTTCTTAAAGAGAAAGTCTAAAAGGTTGCAGACTGCTGTTCTATAAAAATTAAAATCCGGCAAACCATCCTCTTTCTCCCCCCTGCCTCCCCACCCTCTACTATATATTCTGTCCATTTTCGGAAGAATAGAGACCACCAGAAATGATTACAGTAAGATCTAAACCTACCCAGACATTTTCACCAAGAATACAGGAATCTCTCTTTTTTTTTTTGTCATCCCAGTGGAGGCACTCCCCATCCAGGGCCTTTCCTGAAAGCATTCAGATGAGTCACTGGAATCATTCAGTATGAACAGAGGGAATCAATGAACAGACAGCTGAACTATAAATATTCACTGGTGGCAAGTTGATAATTTAAATTTGAGAGGTCATAAATTTTAAAGTAATATAGGAGGGACTGAATAAATGAGAGCATTTAAATCCATAAGAAGTCATTTAAATTCATTTTAAGAAGCTGAAATCCTGTGCTGGCTAAACAAAATATGTCCACAGCTAGAGGTGGTTCTCACTTCGTGCTCCAATTTAAGCTCCTCAAACTGTGGTCTACATGGGAGCCTCATCAGCTGGATCTCTGAACTTGTTAGATACACAACCCCAGATTTACTGACTCAAAATCTGCATTTTAACAAGATCCTGGGTGACACAATGCACATCAAACAAGAAGTACTGCCCTAGACTGCCCATACTTTGACCATGCTATCAAAATATCTGTCACAGGTTTTATTTTTAACACACACACTAAATTTATTAGTATTTATTAATATTAAAGTGACTTTATAGAGAACTTTATCTAGAATTCTGAACTAAAGGAGGCCAAAAAATGAAAATTTGTAACAGTATGCATTCCTGAAATGATTTTTCCCCTTGCATCTTTGTAGATCTGTGTGTGTGTGTGTGTGTGTGTATGAGTGTGTTCCTGCATTATTTTTTAATTTCCTTTTTCTTTAAAATCAAGTTCATCCCAGAAACTTTGCTGAAAACTTTCTTTGTGCAAAGTATATTCATATAAGGGATAAAAAGATAAGTAACACATAGTACACATCCTCAAGCTTAGAAAATGTTAGGAGAACACTAGATAAACAATAATTCAAAACAAATACATAGCTGGTTTTTTGGTTACCGGGCATATTATAAAGAAAGAGATAAAAATGTAGAAAGCATATTCTGGTATGCCAGAATACCTTTCTTGAGGAAACCATCACTTTCCCTAAATATATTTATGATGAAGCTGTCAATTATACTCCCCAGAGATGGGCACATACCCAGGCAGAGAATTCAGAGACTCATATTTTTCGCAATGAATAGACCAAAAAGCTGGGCAAGTGATTCAAGCAAGATTCATGAGAAACTTCTGAAACAATACAAGGACTCTAACAGAAATTGATGTTTTCTCTCCAACGGGAAATTTCAGGAATTGAGTGTGGGTATGCATACATATACATACAATGTATATAGAGACATAATTTTATATATAATTATATACCTATATACAACCTGTATGTAATTATATACAGCATTGTATATATAGAATAAGGCTGTAAGAAGAAGATAAACTAGTGCAGTGATTTTCAAAAATGGGGTCTCTAGACTAGCAGCAACAGCATTACACAGGAAATTGTTAGAAATGCAAATTCTTGGGTTCCATCCAACATCTACTGACTAAGAAACTCAGGAAATGGGGCCCAACAACGTGTTTTAATAAGCTCTTCTGGAAATTCTGAGGCATTTCAAAGTTTGAGAGTCACTATCTTCAACTAGCTGGGAGCATGGGTCTGGGTTTGAATTCATGATGTTTCTACTAGCTGCGTAATTTTAAGCAAGTCATTTATACTGAGTAAGCTTCAAATTCTCAATCTCTGAAAGAGCTCCCATTCAATAGGATTGGTGTAGGAACTGCATGAAATTGCTCTTGTAAAGTGTTTCCTGTATTACTTAAAGTGAAATCAACACTAAAACTGATAGCTCTTATTACAAGGTAATAATTGGATAGAGATGACTCAGATTAATGAATTATTAAAGTGAATTTCTGCCTCTTGTTTTAGGTGATTAGAACACTGGTGGAGGTGCCTGGGTGGCTCAGTTGTTAAGCATCTGCCTTTGGCTGAGGTCATGATCTCGGGGGCCTGAGATCGAGCCCCGCATTGGGCTCCCTGATCAGCAGAAAGCCTGTTTCTCCCTCTGCTTCTGCCACTCCGCTGCTTGTGTTTCCTCTCTCCCTCTCTCTCTCTCTCTCTCTCTGTCAAATAAATAAATAAATACAATCTTTACAAAAAGAAGAAGAAGAAGTAGTAGTAGTAGTAGTAGTAGTAGTAGTACACTGGTGGTTTTAACAAAAGGAGCCAATATTAAATGTGATATTCCAAAATAAAGCATAAAACTTTCCTAATTATGATTCTATTCTGAACCAACTGTGTGACCTTAGGCCAGTTTGTTAATCAATTTAGTTTTTAATTTTTTTTTTTTAAAGATTTTATTTAACTATTTGAGAGAGAGGCAGTGAGAGAGCATGAGCGAGGAGAAGGTCAGAGGGAGAAGCAGACTCCCCGTGGAGCTGAGAGCCTATTGCGGGACTCGATCCCGGGACTCCGGGATCATGACCTGAGCCGAAGGCAGTCGTCCAACCAACTGAGCCACCCAGGCATCCCAAGTTTTTAATTTTTTTAACATAAAATGCTGTTAATAGACTGAATGATATCTAAGATTTTTCCAACTTGATATTCCATGGTTGTTTTTCATTTATCACAAACTCCATCTATCAATCAATCAAAAATTAGATTGAATGCACTGTGATAGATGATGTAGAGAATATAAGAATTAGGAAATACATGGCCACTGATGCCACAATTAAACTCGAAATAGGCAATGAAAAAATTAACTAACCTTAAAGGTAGTAAGTGGTTTTTAAAGGAGTGAGAAAACTAAACCTGGGGAAGAGGAACAACCAAAGGTTGTCGCTATAACTTAAAATTAATGGCCACTAATTTTGAATCCTTACTTCTAACCAGAATTTTTGCATTTCCCTAGGACATTCATTTGGCACAGCCTAGATGACTCTCTAGACCTGCTGCTCACTCCTCAAATCTCTGTCATTTGCTTTACTCTTTCCTAATGGATAATCAACCTTCTTAATTTCACTGAGGAAAAAAGGGACACTCAGAAGAGAACTCACATGAACACATATACTCACTCTTCTGCACATACATACTTCCTTTCTTTCTGTTAAGCAATTAGAATAAAGGGACTCTCCATACATCTTTCTAAAGCCCGTGTTCATATGAATGCACTAGTTCCTACACCCTCTCTTCTACTCAAGGACGTCACTGTGATAACTGCCACCTTTTACCACTGCATTGCCAGATCTTTCCTCTCTATTGGATATTCCCTATCAGTGATATCAGAATATGATATTCCATATCAGGAAGGGGATATTCCTGTATTGGATATTCCCTATCAGCATACAATAATGATATCATTTCCCCTCTCTTAATAAATCCCTCTCTTGACAAGCTTCCTCTCCAGTGAACAGCCAGTTTCTTTATTCCCATCGACTGCAAAACTCAAAATAATTGCCTAGTCATCTAACCTTCAATTTATCCACTCCCATTCTCTTAAGCTGATGCAAATCAGGCTTTTGCCCCAAAAGATCCACTGAGCTGTTCTTATGAAGGTTGTCAGTGACTTTCAGGTTGCTGAATTTAATGGCCAATTCTCAGTCTGTATCTCACTTAAAATATAACAACATTTGACAACACTGATTCCTCCTTTAAACATTTGAGACACTTTCTTCACTTGGCTCTTTGGATTGATGACTCCTAATTTTCCTTGTAAGTTTACTGTTGCTGTTTTTGAGTATTGTTTGCTGCTTCAACCTCATCTGTTAAATCGCCTAAACTTAGGGGTTTCCGTATTTGGAGTGATACTATATTGGAAATCACTCTGTAGGTGTTACCCATACTCTCATATATTCTGATTATTTCCAAATTTGTGTCTCCAGTAAAGACCCATTATCTGAATTCCAGAGCTATAGAGTCAACATCTTCCTTTATATATCTAATACATATCATGAATCTGAATATCCAAAAACTCCTGCCCTATCCTGTCATGAAACTGCTGCTCCAATAATCTTCCCTTTCTCAAAAGTTGACAATCACCATGTTTCTGTTGTTTATGTCAAAAACCTTAAGGTTCTTGTATCGTCTTCTTATTCACTCAAAACCAACAACCACGTCATATCCTGATACTATAGATTCCACTCAAGATAAACCTAGATTACTTCCATGTCTTACCCCTCCACTGATACCGCCTCTGTCTAGGTCATTGTCAACTGTAATCCGCCTCTTTCAGTAGTCTTTTTATGTCTCCCTACCCGCAACCCTGCCACAGAAAGTCTACTGTGAACATAGCAGCCAGGAAAAAGAGCACATCACACCTCTGTTCAAATCCTTCCCATGACCCCCCACCTCACTCACAGTAAAAGGCAGCAATCTGCATGACGACTTCTACTATCCACATTCCTTGCTGTTCAAAGTGTGTTCTTCTGGCCTGTGGCACTGCACTGCTGGACATGCCAATCTCTGGCCCCATCCCAGACTTTCTGAATTTAAGTCTGCATTTTAAAAAATCCCCAGGCTATTCATGTGCACATTGACATTTGAGAAAAATTGTTATAAATAATCTTCCACTTCTTTCCTCTCTGACTTCATTTTCTATTACTTTCCCCCATCACTCACTCTGTTCCAGCCACAGTAATCTCTTTGAAATTAGGACCTTCATATTTGCCTTGTGACACAGAGCTGAGACTTTTAGTTCAGCAAGCACTGAATAATCTGGATCCTGACAACAAGCATCACTATAGAGTTTAGAAGCATATCTGTCGCTAGTTGAAAATTGAGATGACTGCAAACCCTAAATTCAGCTTTGCAAGCTACTCTGAGTCAGAGGACCCAGCTAAACTGAGCCTTAAATTCCTAATTCAAATAGACTGTTAGATAATAAATATATGTTGTTGAAAGCCACTAAATTTTGGAGCACTTTGTTATGATAACTAATAAAAATATCACATGCTGCTTCCTGCTTCTAAAAAGTGTATGACCTAATCATAATCAATTAATATGTTTCTTAAATAATTATTTTTTATTTATCTATTCTTTATTATTAAGACCATGGTGAGGGTATAAAGGAAGCATTTACTGAATCTCTTGGCTCTCAAAGCACATACTTTTAATTGGGTAAATACGAGTAATATCTTAAACCATTATATTTTTTATTTTTTTAAGATTTTTTATGTATTTGAGAGAGAGAGAGAGAAAGCAGGGTGGAGGAGCAGAGGGAGAAGGAGAAGCAGATTCCCTGATGAGGAGGAAGCCCCATGTGGGGTTCCATACCAGGACCCCAAGATCATGCCTTCAGCTGAGGACAGATGTTTAAACAACTGAGCCACCCAGGTGCCCCATATTTTAAAAGATTTTATTTATTAATTTATTTGAGGGAGAGAGAGAGAGAGAGCATGAGTGGGGTGGGGAGGGACAGAGAGAGAGAGAGAGGTAGGCTCCCCATTGTGCAGGGAGCCCAAAAGCCAGGGCTCATCTTAGGACCCTGAGACCATGACCTGAGCTGAAGGCAGACACAACTGACTGAGCCACCCAGGTGTCCCCTTTAAACAATTTTTTTTTAATTAGCCAATAGATTAATATCGTCAAATGCTACACTGTGTAATGTAGGCCATACATGTAGTAAGAGTTTAGAAAGAATAAGATTAATGAGGTTGGGAAACCTATCATGGTTTATATTTAGTATGACCTGAACTTCCCATAAAAAATGGGTAAGATTATGTGGAAATGTATATGATCACCAGAAGACAAAACAACTCAAAGTATTTTACTATAATACATTTTTCATCATTTTCATTATATTTGAAATCAGTTTTTCTTCATCCCTTTCTTTTTAGTCTTGTTAGAACAATCTTTATTTCCCTTTTAAAAAGTCATTTTTATTGTTTCTCTTTTATCAAATTCCTTCTCTCTAACTAATCATTGAGTTTACATTGCCCTGCATACATACTATATAAAGAAAATAACTCTTCTAAGGACTCTAAGGGAAAACTAAATGGGTAGAGTACAAATACCCAAGGATAAAACTAATTTGTAACTTGGTTTCTTTCTTATTGTCTTAAGTGACCTTTAATATGACCTGCAGGCATTAATAAACTCAGCAATAGCAATGAGACATTTATGTTGACCCCCTACCTCAATAGAAAATCTTTCTTGCTCTTTAACAATGCAATTAATTAGTCCCTATTTGAATTTCTTAAATCAATTAAATTATTCCATTCTTATGATGTGGTATAGTTTATGCAAGAAAAATTTTTGCTTGTGATATAACCCTGAAGAATAGTATTAAAATAAATTATTTCATACTTCATTACTGAAAGTTGTTCAAGCCATGAAACTTGAACTTGGTGGACCATACTTAATACATTACTTTGAATATGGAATAAGCAGAGATGGAGGTATACTTTGAAACCAGTTTCAATAAAGCTATCAGCAAGCATTTATAGCACTTTGTATATGCAAACCACTGCTGCAAGAGTGGGATTTACAGTAAAGTATACAATGTGGCTATTTAGAAGGCATTCATCTCTAGAAAATTAACATGTGTGGTGCTTTATAAATTCAAACAAAATACACAGTCATTAAGCACTGGGAGAAATTAAATCACCTATAATCATATCATCTACACTAAAGTACCATTTTTCAAACTTTAGTGCCCAACAGTATGACCTTGAGGACGTGTAGGTCTATTAAAACTCAGATTGCTGAGCTCCACTCCTAAAATTTCTGATTCAGCAGATGTAACATGTATTTCTAACAAGTTCACAGATGACATTAATGCTGCATGTCCACGCTTCGAGAACCACTGGCAGCCACACCGAGGGAACCACTGAACTAGATAAATCATACCTAACATTTTGGCATTGATCTTTCCAAGTTTCATTTTTAATCTTAAATTATTTTTAATCTTAAAATAAAATTTATGTTTAGAAACTCCTACACATTCACACATAGTCATGCACACAATATAATCAGTATCCTTTATGTATTTTTGAAACTGCTGTTTTGAAACTGCTTTTTCTAAAATTTAGCCTCATTTTATAACATTACTCCACCTTATTACATGTATTTGCTTGTCTTTTCAAACACAAATTTTAAAGGCTGTTCACAAAATAGATTGTCCACTTGCATCATTTGTCACAGAAATGTCCCTTTCTACTTCTGCCATTGCAATGGGTATATAGAAAGATCTGGACTTACTGTGGAGAAGCTTTTCAGCTCTTGTACCCCGGGACAGGGGAGAGCTGAATGCTCAAAAGACATACAGGATATTCAGTCACCTGAAAGATAATTTTTGAGGAAATAAAACAGGTAGACGTGAAAAATAACTAACATACAGGGGATAATGTGATGAGTTCAACTTAATTAGATAGAATTAGAGTCACTTGGATTTGGAGAGTAGTGAGAACCCTCTCTCAACTGAAGAAATTTAGAGAGCAATGAGAACCCTCTCTCAACTAAAGAGATTTCAGAGATGATGCAACTTTAAGGAGCCTGAAAAGACTTTATAGTGATGACTCCAATGGCTATTGTTTGCTCCCTTGCTCTCCTTTTATCCTGACTTCTCTCCAATCCTCTCCCATATATTTTCTTTCCCACAGGCTTGGTTGTTCTTTTGCTTAATGTGACACAAACTCTTCTGGTCACAGCTGACCAGTATCTGACCAAATCAGAGCTAATCCATAAGTGAACTGGGCCATGAGACTTAAGAATTCAAACCATAAGACACAGAACATAAGTGAGCTTGTAGCTGAATTATTACACCAGTGGCAAAATTTAAGACAATAGAATCATGGTATCCTTGGTGATCTAAGAGTTGCCCTAGTAAAGCCCATTGTTAAGCCTTTCCTTTAATTCTGTGAAGTCAATAGCCTTATAATAAATCCTGTTTTTCTTAAGGTTACTTATTCAATCTTATCATTTTTGTAACTAAGGCACCCTAAGGCAATGGTATCCAGAGCTCTATGGTTTTGAGACATAACAATAATTGTATGTTGCTTGTTTATAGAATATATTTCCTTTCCAGCTTACAAAGCATGGAAGTTAAAACTTCCTGGGAAACAGAATGCAAGATAAAAATTCAGAAGAAATTTATATCTAAGCTGTATTTTGTGGCTACTTGCTAACTTTTCTGTCGTTTAAAATAATTAATTTAGAATGATCATTTAAAGGACTCTACAAAATATTACACTAACCGATGAGCACATATAATTACTCACCCTTAAACAGAACAAACTCTCAAGAAACAGAAGTGGTCTCAAAGATTAATGTTGATATGTCCATTACAGAGAAAATGATGATAATCTCTTCTCTTAGGAGTCAGTGAAGTACTCGAAACTCAAATAACACTTTTTGAATGTACTTATTGTCTAAATTGTTTTGTTATTGCTTTAAAACACATATTTTATTTTGGATGATCTCTATTTCCATAGAGAAGGGAGTTATATTAAAAAAAAAACAGACAAAACAAACAAACAAAAAAAAACTCTACCTAGCTTGGTTAACTTCTCTTTCTGAATAAAGGGCAGGTGGAATATATAAAAATCAAAATCACTAAAAAACTCAAACTTATATCCTCTTTTTTTACATGACAAGAACTTCTTTGTGGGAAATAGAAAGGTGGGGGGGCTTTTATGGGTCTGAATTTATAAGCAAAAATGTAAGAACCTAAACTATCATTTTTGACAGCTTATTTGCTTCCATGAATATGACATGACTTTCAAAAAAGCAAAATTTGAAAACACATTAAAAGAAAAAGTACTAATACTTCTGTAATGCGTGTATGTGTGTGTGTGTGCATGTGTGTATGTGTGTGCGCGTGTGTGTATACAATTAGGCCATTCAAGTGAAATTTCAGTATTGGAACACATTTGCAATGATTATTAGACTTCCCCTCAGAGCAAGTAAGTTAATCTTTAAAAATGTCCTTAATAACATCGCTATAAAAGTTCTTTAGTTTTAAACAATTCAACACAGTTATCTGTCCCATATCATAAATGACTTTAAAATAATAATGAGCAGCATAAAGAATTAGGATTAATTTAAAGGATCAGCATAAAGAATCAGGATTAATTCAATTTCTATAGACTTAAATATTTTATCTTCCACACTGTAGTTAGATATATTACACTACTCTTCCTTACATACTTTGCATTCCATTAAACCTTTGGTGGTTTCCAGATAAGACTGGGGGGGGGGACCTTCAAGAACAAATTAAAATTGCTACATAAATGAAGTAAATACTAATTACAACACTCAGCTGTTCAAAGACAAGAGGACAATTAAAACATCAAAATAGTGTCTACTTAAAGATTATTTTAATAATCACTATTTATTTGACAGACTAGCATAACCTGTGTACTGCCTAGTGATAATGGTGAGACATTAAATAGGAAAAAATATGTCATATCAATGAAACTAATTGAAAGTGAAGAGATGGAAAATTTTAATTAACTTTGTGAACTGGCTTTGTCTCTGTCAATTACCTAAATTACACAATTGAAACATGGCAAAAATCTGTATTCAAGTTCAGACAAGAGATCTATGAAACAATGCCTTGATGGGCTAGAGAAAAAACATTTCAACCGTAAATTAAGCCAATAAATAAATGGAATTAATAGAAATACATAAAAATGAAAAAAATGTATGAGGCACTAGGGAAATGATAAGAGTAGATTGGATCATATCCTATAAGGACTTATTAGTATAAGAACACTAACAGGCTGAGTAGCAACTCAATTCTTCCCTTTCATTTTTGTAGACCTGGGAAATATTCATCATAGTTGAAAAGCAATGACTAACTAGGTATCTACTTAACTTCATCGTTTTCTTTCTTTCTTTCTTTTTTTTTTTTTTTTAGTAAGTGGTGGTCACAGAAATGTTTGAAGATAATTAGTAATCCAAATATTTATAAAATAAAAATGCATCTCAACTATTTTTTGCCTCTTGTACTGTGTGAAGATACAATATACATTATTTTAAATGACTTTGTCTTAAAATCAATTATATAAAACATTGATTAAAAGACTCGCTTCACAGAAATTTTCTCAAGTTTCCAAAACAGAAAAACTTGAGCATGCCTTGTACTGATGTGATAGATAAGAGTGACATTTTAATTTACCTTAGTATTTTTTTAAGAATTTCAAGTTGATTTCACAAACATACATATTCAACAAAGTACTGGGATCTACTATGAATGAGACACCATTCTAGGCACAAAAAGTTATACAATACAAAATTTTGAACTGTAAGAAGATTTTGTGAATTTCGAGATATTGGGGAAAAAAGGCCTCATCTACTCTGCTAAAGCCAAATAATATGCAATGGCTATGTGGCACAACTCTGGAAAAATATTCCAAGCTTTGCATAAGAAAGTATATATGACTGATTGATAATCTCTCTTCTGTGGGTGCATGGTGAGGGGACAGGCTTTGGGGGATCTGGTCTTTGACATTTGCCATCCCTGATCTTGTCAATCCCCTTCCTATTACAAGTAATGACACCAACAACTAAACAGTTAAGTTGGCCAAGATCGTAAATCTAACTAATGTTAGAAAAAGTGCTAGAATGGAGGTTTCCTGATTTCCACAGATACAACAAATGATATATACAAATATACCTTAAACCTTACATGTCTACAGGAAACCTACATCATACCTAATGTTTTACCATAATCCAATGAGAGACAGACACTCCAAAGACTTTATTATTGTTATCTTTTAAATAGTGATAAAAATAGATTAGATGAATATCAGCAAGTCATACTGGCAGCTAATATGAAATACATTGTTATGGTAATACTGTATCCCTTAACTTTAAATCTGGCTTGGTCTTCAAGTATAAGTAATAACAGACCACCTCTGTGTTGTGCTTTGAGGGGCAACCAGAATGACTCCTGCTCCAAATAACTCTCCTTTTATTTACTACATGTCATAGTGCCTGAAATGTCATTCCTGGCTTTGGAACTTCAAGTTTATTTATTTTAATGGTTTATTTACAAGTATTTCTTCTTGAAATACAAATAAATTCGGAGGAGTACCCTTCTTTTATAATTAGCTAATATAGTTATGATCACCTGATATGATTGCATGCAGTTAGGATGAGATACTAAATCAGAGGGGTGTCTTCTGGAGATGGGATTGAGAAGTGCAAGAGAATTGAAGACAACCTACCAGCTTCATAATTCTGTTTGTTGCAATGGAAGACTTCCCTTTTTGAGAAATTACCAAGTCAGAAACTTGAAGTCAGATTTTGCACTCCTACTGTTGGTTTGACCACTGATCCAATTCAGTAACTGCTTACCAGGACCCTAATAAGGTTTTGTGGATTTGCAGAATAATTCTTTTGAACAAACCACATATAATATATATAAAAATTGACTGTGGAGTGGTTATCTGGAATTTAACTGGGCTGACACCTCTATAAACAATTGTAAAGCTAAGCATTCATTCAGTCTCCTATGAAACATAAGTTTTGAAGTCAGCTGTTATGGAAGTTCATTAGAAAGATTATATTCTAAAGAGCAGGAAATTTAAAGGCTTAAATATTTAAGTTTGACATTAAATATACTTTTTATCTCAGGTTTTTACTTCAATGATAGGGCATGTTCCACTAGGTTTCAGGATGGTCTGTGTGACTTGCTAGATCAGAGAAGTCTGCAAACAGAGTGTATTATGTGTGGAGTCTGGTCGAGACACTTCACTTCCTAACTCACAAAAACAGGTCAAGTTCAAACACGATTCTAGAAGAGACTCCAAAAGAAGGACATCTAAGGTCAAGAAAGCTATTCCATTTTGAAGTTTATTTTTCTAATATACTTCCTTATTGTCTTTTTCTCCAAAGTATTCAACTTCTTAATATAATTTTGTTGTTCTTTTTCCTTTCTGAATATTTTCATTTAAAATATCATTGTGTAGTGTCTCATTCTTAAAACAGAAACACTGTGTTCATAATGTGAAGGTATTTCTTACTTTTTGTTTTTACTTTTTGAAAGTTCAACAATTACTTATTATTTTACTTTTATATCTAAGATGAATTTTACAACAGGAATATTAACAAAAAATAATTTTGGTATAAATAACATTTCAAACAATGCTTAATTTTCTAAGGAGATACATCTTTATAATTACCTGAAAATTCCTCAGTGACTGATGTAGTCACATCATAGCCACCTTAATAATAGGAGGCATAAGAATGAATTTATATTTGTTTTTATATAGAAAACAAAGTGAGAAGAAAAACTAAAGACTTATTTAAATGTTTGCCTCAGAGGCCTAAAGTCTTTGAAATATTTTCTAGAAAAATATATTTCTTAGGTGTACATGTTTCTATAATTTTATTACTTTATTTCAAATAAAAACTGTTGTTTCAAATTAATTTAAAATGCAGCTACCTTTACAACTGCTTCAATAATTTTGTCATATTTCTAAAATGGATTTGTGTTTGAAATGCTTAACTTGAAACCATCTAAAAATAAGTGATATGGGGGAAAAAAAGTAAAATCCTTAACTATCAAATAAGAATTAGGTACAATTTTAATGTTCCATATATCAGAATTTCAAAATAACCAAATATTAAAAAGTGATGCCTGAATGTTCCATAGAATACTTCCTAGCAGGGAGGAAGAGAGAGAGCAATGTGCTTATAACCTGTATTTTGAAAACCCAGCAATAATTTTTAACAGCTAATATTATTAAGAATATCCAAAAATAGAATGCTCAAAAAAATTAATGAGGAAAATCCTCATATAATTGTGCTATTATTCCTGGGAATGCAGAGAAAGGTTTTTATGGATGTAGAAAGCAACATTTTGAACCTCCTGGCTTTACCTAGGAAGGGATGAATGACCGAACCAGCCAACAGATGGATGGGAGACAATAAAGAGCTGTTGATTTGGCAATTGGTAAGACTTGAAGTTACAGAAATACGTACGAAGTTCTAAAAATGAGACAGATTCACTTAGTTCCACTTCTAATTTTGACTAAGAGCTACCATGTTTACTTTGGGACAAAAGTTTAGGGGTTGGGGGGTGCAACTTGATATCTGTAATCAAAAAACCCATTCTAAGGCTCAATTCTAGAAGGATTACTGTAGTTCTATTTTCTCCAGAGGTGCTGGAGACACTTGAG